>JASANE010026788.1:0-18233 GCA_030248225.1 Trileptium ribeirensis
TGATGTTCAATGAAATTGATAAAGTCAGCTAGATAGTTTGAACAAAAAGCTTATCGCTGTTTTATTGGCCTAACCGCTTAACCGTTGTCTCCCAACAGACTGCTTCACCTGTTTGATGCTCAGTCTGAGCTTGTAATTTTCAATATTTTTCAAATCTTTAAAACAAGGAAAACAATGTAGATGATACGTAGAACAGTGAACTTAACTTTTAGAAGAGAAGGATTTTACACACAGAGGGTTTCTATTTCCGCTCCTCTTAGAGCATGGAATTTAGTAATCTGCATATATCATAAACAATCGAAGCGGTTCTGACTATTTTCTCTAAAAACAAATTCAATATGTTTGCTCCAAGGTTTTATCGGAAACATGCTTTTCTACACTCTAGCTTGTTTAAAAGTCATATGATATGTCATAGCGCATTATAGCACATTTATGATGCCCTTATGAGACCATTTCGTCATAAATGCCGCAGCTTATGTTGTAATGTATTACTGTCACAGAGCTGACATTTCTCGGGCCTGATAATTTTTACAGGTTTCTTACTGAGCCTAGCTTGAAAGCAACTATGAATCCTAAAATGTATCTCAAATTTGTCATCTTTCACCTTCTATAAGCATATTATAGCTAAAACAGCGGCAGTTCCTAGCTATGGCACTATAATAAAGCTTATTGTCTACAAGTTCCGGCCATATAATTTACTAAATATTACGCTCGGAATTGTAGATATTTTCCGACCTATTTATGGTATCTGACGTACGACGTGGGCCTTTGTGTTCGGTCCGTGGGTACTCTAGTTTTATTGCATTTTACCGCAGTGGTAGTAGCTCCAATTATGATAATAATACGGCGTTTATTGTATTGCGCTGAATATTAAATTTGTTGCTTATGTAATAACGGTGACGCAGCTGCATGGCGCAACTTCCTAACACCATGCCCATACGACCCCGGCTATCATAACCTGAAGGGCGGACCCTAAGTTTTCTTTCTTAGTCACCTTCCTTGGTCAGACCCAAGAAGTTACGGAGCTTAGCAGGCCGCAGGCGCGCTTCACGGGGTGTGTTCGGACCCCGCCCGATTGGTTGCGCACGTGTCTAGTATTCTGGTATGATCACTGAGGTCCCCCAGGGAGGTTGACACCGAAACCTGCTCACAGGTCATGATGTCAAACCAATATTCCCTGTCCTAGTCTAATGGAAGTTGTTTTATCTTGCGTAATTTAAAGTGAAATGCGTGGTAATTTAGCGTTACTATTTAAATTTTGAGTTTCACCTAGTTTATCCTCAGCAGAACACTTAATCAGTTGTAGCCATATGGCCCCCACAGGGTTCCGACAGGCCCTGAAACGTTTAACGTCGGATGCTCTGTTTTGTGACGTGATAACTTAACCGTGTTAATATCTGACGATAGCGTTTTCTTAATAAATTTGATCACTGGCGTGAGTGTGTCTGTTGCACGAGTGGGTTTGATAGATAATTTTGCGGACCATTCTCGCTGCACTGTCGTTACACAAGTATATCATTATTGGCGGCGGACCGCTCGTGTCAGGGCTTGGTATATTTGTGTCCTCAAGCCGTGGCACGAAGGGTCGGCCCGTCCACTTGGACGTACTTATCACGCTTGAGTAGGAACAACACTGGACACGATGAATGCTTTTCAACGTTTTATTTTAAGGTAAGTATAACACGGGTCAAGCACAAGCAATTAAAGCATGATACAACTAATAACTTCGGGACCGTCGTACCCGTTCATTCCCTTGTCCGCGTCCAACCGGAGAGCGAGGCAGCGCAAGCGAACGCGTTCCCGGAAATACCGGACCAAAATCTATATCCGAGTCGTTCAAAGTTGAACGTTAACTAAGTCAGCTATCGCTCGGGTTATGTGTTTTGGCGTGCTTCTGAATTCGCTTCAAACAAGATGCGGGGTTATGCGGGGAAGGGAAAAATTTCGTCTTAGAGCAGCCCCAGTAGAGACAATGCAGGCGATGCACTGATGCGACCACCAACGTTACCGGCTGACTTCGATGGAGAAGGAACATGAACCGGGGTACGAACCTAAACATAGTGTAACAGTGCCGGCACGGGCAAATGTATGCACAACAAAATCATTTCGAGTACAGGTTACCAATAAAGAATTACCTATAGCGCCAACCGGCGGCTATCAGAGATCATGTTGCTACAGGCAAAGCATTAATATTACAGTCGGAAGCACGAAAACTCAGTCCAGTGTGCATTCTCGATCCTACAAATCTGGCCTATGGTCCCCATAGAGTGCGTCGCAACGTTTTGCCCTAGAGGCATGCCTTACTCTAATTGATAATCGTCTCTCTCTCAGTGTCGCAAGCCGAGCTCGACTGTCCCGAGTCCTAAAAGTCCATAACCGGTAAATCGGTGGCAGTGTGGTTGATTTTGTTGGTGGAGTATCACTCGGACTATATTATATCAGCCGGGGGGCAGAGTTTTGATCATTTTGGAAGAGAATGCCCCGAATCACTATTTCGACCGCCTAAATAGGAAAGAGGCACGAGCAGTCGTCCTCCCTGGCTAGCTCCTAGGCGATCGAGACCGCCGTTTTATCTGTTTTGACGGATTGCCTTGCCCGTCCTACCACTAGGGCGTGTTTCGCCTGAGGCGGGTGGGTATTTTCTTTTGGGGCGTCGTGGTGGTTGGTGCCTCTCTTTCCTTGTCTTGCTTTCGGTTTCTTTCGTTGCTTTTGTTTCTGTTGCCCGTTTCGTTTCTGTTGTTTCCTCTGTTTCTGTTGTTTCCCTGGTTTTGCTGTCCTCTCTCTATCGAACTCATCTTACTGCCTTACTACACTGTACTCATCGAAATTGTACAGTGTTTTGGCCGCACGATCGAAACTGTGCAGTCGAGTTATCACTGAAATTTTATTGAAATTTATCAGAACTCGATAGTCGAGTGGATAATACGGAAAAATCTGCAGCGGACTTAAATTCTCCGTGCAGGATCTAAACCTAACAAGGGAAAATGGAAAAAGAGAGAGAGAAACAGTGCAAAAGCTGAATCGGGGCATACATAGTACATAGCCTAACGGGCAACCAGTGATAAAATAGAAAAATACTTAAGCTCAGCGATCAAGTCGCTCCAAAAAGAAAACGGGGTTTTGCACTTTCTCGGTTCGGGGTCAAATTGATTCGAGAGAGGTCTCGATTTTTCTTATTAAAGATGGGGGTATTGTGATTTCATTCCGAACACTGAGCATCCTAACGTGCCTTTGAAAACGTTTATTGCGGCCGATTTTTTGTTGTACCTAGCCATGCTGTCGATTCATTTTGGAAGCAGGTGGTGTCCTATGTCCTACCGTTAAGAGTTAACCACGTGTGCTTATCGTGCCGAACGTTCGTAAACCTAATAGTCGGGCCAAGCCGATTTCGGAGTAAGCCTGGTGGGGCGATCACATAGAAAGTTTGTGTCGAGGACTCGCGAGGTCAGCCGTTGATCCTTATACAAGGCTGGTATTAACCGTCTTACTGGCGAACAAATCAACCGTTGGCAAAACCGTGTAAACGCCGTATTAAAATCGCTCCTTTCGGAGTGCCAATACCTTAGGCTCAAGCTGAGGTCCTAGAATTTGTTTAGTCTTTTCGGTGTTCCCCAAATTTTCTTAGCTCGGTTGATAAATGAACTTTTAGGGCTCTCGACAGCCCGACGGAGGCTAATCCTCCGTCCCTAACTGCAAAGTCGGTTCGAGCTCAAGCAGCGGCATGAGCACCGAACGGTCTACTAAACTAGAAATTTATAAACCATAACTAAAATCAGAAACAAGTAAGAAATTCCCCTGGTTTCGTAATGAACTTTTACCGTGGTCAGCTCAGGGAAAATTCGACAGCCCTAACTCAAGAGCAATAAGTCATGTAAAAGCATGGACGAGAGGCGTCCATTTTTGATTTGTTTGCCTATGACCACGGGGAATCAGAACGACTTCGGCCTTGGTGCCTATGATTTGGTACCTTCTGTGCAATCGCTCGAGGTGCCCAAAACAGAACTCGACTTGAGGAGGTTTGTCTAATAAACATGTAAAGTGTTGAAAATTGGCGTCGGTTCAACCTATAAAAGCAAGGCTAAACCATGATCAGCTAAATTTGTCTTTTGTACATGATTGGTTCCTGTTACATCTGGGGAAAATAAACCCCCAATTTCTCGATTCCTCTCCTAACTTACAGCAGTCGATCCGGGACAGCAATTGCTAGTCCCCTTCCGCGAGACGGAAGATGTCTGCGCGGGTCCTCCGGTTGTCGATCTCCATTCCAAGCTCGAAGAACAAAAAGCACAAGAAAGCGAGAAAATATTACGAAACTGTACTAGAAAAGTCAAGCGTCGGAGCCGGTCAGTAGAGTCGACCGAACTCCGCGCTGCCGAAGTCGAACTGATTCGAAGAGACGACGTGGTAGTCGTCGCTTCAAAATTTTCTGCTATGTTGAAGCATGGAGATTTTGTCGCCATCCAATCGGCGACGTTCTTTTGACGCCCACTTTTTCGAGGTCAAACCCGGGCGCCCAATCGAAAAATTCCCCAAATTCTGATTTTGACAGCTATCGTAAACCCTGGGTCCCCTTTAGAGAGAGTCGGCTTCAATCGAAATCGCCGACATCAAATTTGAACCCTCCGATTACTCGGAGGTCGACCATCTGTGAGTTTTCTCCCAAAATCTCCGATTTTACCCCATCTGTAGTCCCAAATTCTTGTCAGAAACTTGTCGAAAACTCATTACTCAGATCTTTTAAACCTCTTACCTAACTTAGCTTGGTCGTTAACCCCCAAATGTCCCACGAAAGCTGCTAAATCACCCGTCAAATTTCAAAATTTTAAATCTTTTCCCTTTATAAAATACTTGGAATAAGCTTGAATGTGTCTTTTCGGTGATCTGGTCCTCATCCATCAAATTTTTCCCCCAGCTAACTCGCCGATTTAAAGCCAAATTTCTGCTATTTAGCGAGTTAGCTGCCTCATCCATCACTTAATTAAGCTTATTTGGAGGGCATCTGGGGCTAAATTTTACCACCCTATCCATGGATAAACGTGCTAACATTGCACGTTTATATGTTGGCTTACAAGATAAAGCCAAACATTCCTATCATTCCAAGCTAATGGCTTTCCTAGCTAAATTTCAAATATCCCGACAGGACGTCTTCGGACGTCCCGAAGGGGGGGGGAGCCTAAGAGGGGAATGAGCTGATTTCGCGGTCGTGGGTGCAGCTCATTCCGATGTATCTGTTAACCTATCGGGGGTCCTATTCAGGAACTCCCAGGACCCATGGGAGGGCCCTAAACCTACCCCCCGTCTCTCCTAGTCCTATGCGTCCAGTCCGTCCGTAAAACTCACAAATTTAACAGAATTTTGTATGTCCTGTCCCTACATGTCCTGTTTTTTGTGTCGTCTTACATACTATACATATATATATATATATATATATATATATATATATATATATATATATATATCTATATCCACAAACACATATACATACAATACTCATGAGCACACATTACACATGAGACACACAGGCGACCTGAGCGACAGAAAGGTCGCTCAAGTTCACACTAGAAACACGCAGAACCACAACAACAACGACAACAACAACAACAACATCAACACAACAGCACAGCAACACACACACATATATATACATATACAATCACGGCGACAGCAGCGACGACAACCGACCAAAAGAAGTCGGTTAGAGAGAGTGGAAAAGAAAAAGAAGAACGAAAAAGAAAGGCACGGGAAGGGAGTCGGGACAGGGGGTCCCTGAGGGAATTTCGAGGGGCTGGGGCGAAATTCGGTCCCAGGACGAAGAACGGGGCCGAACGATACCAAACACGAGGGGGGTAGACGCAGTGGCGGGTCGGGACCCAATTTTGGGTTCCGACATATATTAGCATACGGGGTTTCAGCGGGCTCTCCCGCTCTAACGGTTGGGCGGAGCGACGTCCGCCGGGCATCGTTGAACTCGTCTTGGAAAGGCGATTCAAACGAGGGGTGTTTTCCCTACCTTAACGGCGGCGGGTAGAGGGGCACTAAAATCACGACTGTTAAAGACTGTTAAAGAGAGTGTCGGCAAAAAGTGGGGGCGCATTTTCGGCCGTTCCGGGTTAACGGGGCGACGGATGGAGACCCGCCGGGCATCGTTGAAGATGTCTCGACGCGACGAATGCAATGAGGGGCGTTATGCCTACTTTTGAGTTGGGGTTAAATTTTTGGTCGGTCTGTACCCACTTGCAGTCGGTATGCCAAATTGGTGGGGCAGCTTATCGGTCATAACGGGCTAACGCGAAGGCGGACAAAGACCCGCCGGATATCGTTGTGCTCGCCAGGAGCAGACGAATAAAATGAGGGGTCGCATGAGCACATTTAGGGCCGGGGGTCAAGTACGGAGTTGGTACAGAACAAGCGGAATTTTATGTTGAATTTCCGTGGTACGGTATAAAACAGGGAAATGAGTGATCTAGTGGCGGAATGGCTGATCGGATCGAGACCCGCATGGCCTCGTCAGATGCCTAAATGGGTAGAATACTTGGAAGCACGCATACTTTCAAGCACTAATCCGAGGGCTACCAGGAAGGCCAGTTGTCAGTACGGTGGTCAGGCAACTTTGGGCGTCAAAGGATGTTATAAAAGAAAGGTTTTGATACGGTGGGGCGGAAAAATAGACACACCGAGTCACAAAGGTCACGCAATACACATACATATGCATAATTATATTTCCATATAGGCCTATATCGGAGTATTGGCTGTTAATTGAACGTTTACCCGTTTGTCCCTAGAATATCTCAAGAAATCCTCCAGCAATTTGTGATGTCTCGGGCTCGTTCGAGAGCCCTGAAAATTCTCTACCAAAAGGTACTTGGGACATTTTCGGTAAATCCGAACCGTTGAACGGTTACGGGCCGATAAACAGGCCCGAGGTCCGTTATTTCCGAATAGTCGGAAACTACCGTAACCCAATTGTTTCAGCTTACTTCCGTGACCATTAGACTATGGTTTGTTCGAACCAGGTAAAATTGATAGTCCTGATTTTGATCACTTTCCGACCCCTTAAATTGTCAAAGGCCTCCCATTCCCGGACGGTCTAAATTTTGAATTTTCAATAGGGAAACAGAGGTGGTTGGTCGAGTTCCGTTCGGGTCTTCTGTTCAATCTGGTCAAAGATTCTCGTAACCTCCTTATCCTCTTAAACCTGACCAGCTAACCTGTCACAATTCCTCCGGGCTCGCATGAGCCTATCCAATTACATACAATCATGCAATAAACCATGCAATGGCAAAGGTTATATAGATGACAAAACATAACAAAGGCAAAATGTATGTACTATACAACAATACGCAACGCAACTATCGACCGCCATGGCACCACGCAACACCCGAAGACTTTATTCCCTTAACCTCTGTCTGGTTCGATTTGAGACGCGTTCAGACCATTCTGACGCCGAAATCCTCTAAAATAAACGTAACGGGCCGGAGCAGGCCTGTTACACTTATAAGTTTTCACATTGCGTACAACTTTTCATGTTCAATGAAATTGTCCAGGGTATATCTTTATATTGCTTATTGTTTGAGTTATTTTAATGTCTATAAAATGTTAATAAGTTGTTATTTAGGTTTTAATATATACTTCTGTTATAGTTCCTGCTTTACCGCGTAGATTTGGTCACTGCTGTACCCAAAGAACAATGTTTTATGAAAACATATTGCAAAACATTTGAAATGGCCAACAAATGGGTAAATGCGTGTTTGAACTGGCCAACACAGGAATATCATGGGATGTTCACGTGCAAAAAAATTTTGAACACTTGGATACGCGCGTTAGTCGGATGCTTGTCCACCACCATTAGGCACGTAGCTGCACGCTCGGAAGATCTTTCAGGCCTGCTAGGCCAGTAAATTGTAAATATGTGTCGCGTGAATTGGAAGTTTATCATTATTGACTTTATACGATTCTCCTGCATTTAGTTTCGAAAAGTGCCAGTGGCATTTGCTGCCCAGGAACACGACGATTAAAGTGAACCACTTTCACCAGTCAACCCTATCGTCCATCTAGCAAGCTTAAACGAAAGGTTTGTCACTTAAGGATATTGTGAAATTTGTCAGAGTCCCGATATCGGTTAGTCTGTCGGACAGATATATACTCACTAATACGGTCTTTTAGATGGCTCGCAATAAAGGATACGAACCATGCGCTCTTCTGAACAGGTTATAGGGCACAATTCAGTCATTTCGACGACAGCGGTCACCGCTGTATAAAGGGAACCACGAAGAGTCAACTAAATCAAATCACCTCGTATATTAAAATTCGACAGCGGGTGAGAAAAGATCAACCAAGTTTTGAAGACGTGGCTCACTAAACGAAATACTTAGGTCTTTTTGGCGGAGCTAAGCCGACGGATCACCTTAGACATTTTGACGATAGCACTCACTGTTTAACTCGAGGGATTACACACGTCACTAGTAATCACGACCAGCTGGCATTCCCGCTATCTTATCTCAAGATTGAGTCTGTACCGAGCTATGCCCATGAACACCCGCGTGTACGCGTACACGGGCATAGCCCTCTACTGGGATTATCCTATATTTGGCCCATCGAAAACTAATGATGTTGCTTCAAGTCTATAAAAGCTTGCAATTTAAGAGTGATTGAGACTACACCAACCTAAGTTTGCACAGAAAACGAATTAATTTCTTCGCTTTTAACCTCTTTTTACAACAACACCTACAACGCCTCTTCCGCTCGGATAAAAATTGAATTGAAGATTCTGTTAAACCCAAGAAGTACAAAATGATTGTGAATGATGAAATTAATACAATATCGTCTAGAAAAATATTTATTTTATCATTATGAACTGTTATTTTATATCTTATGTTTGTCACAATTTTGGCAATTTTTACTGTAAATTTTTCAATTAATATAGCTTTTTTGGCATCGCAATGCCCGTGGCAGCTAGGCATGCAGGTTCATTTAGAAGTTGGATTTTATGCAAGATGCTACTTCAAGCTATGGATATTTCAAGGTTCAAGGTTTGTGTAAGAACTGTTTTTGTTGGGTGCTTAAAATACCACACTACTATTGTACCTGATCCGAAAACCAGCCCTAATTCATATTCAAGCAATAACAGATCCAGCATGTAGAAGTTTTGTCTGCCAACAATCTACACCATATATTATCCAATAACATACGGCAAATATATACGTACACTATATAATACAACAGTGGTGTATAATACTATATCAACCTATAACTGGTGCTTATGACGCCATATATGCTGGTAAATACTGTGCCTATGATCGATCAGAGGAATCAATAAGAAGTTCAGTACGCATAAGCTTTTTATGTTCTTAAGCAAGCCTTCATAACACTTTCAGAATCAAATGGCACCTTGTCAGTTATTTGTAGAAATACAACACTCTATGGAAATGGTGATGTATCTAGGAAACTATTAATAAGATAGATTCAAAACTGGTGATGGTTCTCTACACACCATAGCAGTGAGAGTGTTATATTTCATAAAACTGTAGCAGATCTTTCGTCACCTAAAACTGTGCATAAAATTCTACAGTTTTATTGGGAAATCTAGTATAAATCTTTAGTAAAACACAATCCACATAGCAGATTACATAATGTTTTGAAAAGGCTAACGGCTGCTGGTAGGTCCACGGCAAATTAATATATAAGTTTGCTAAATCGCCTATTCTAGTTTTCAAGTTCCCATCAGGGACTTGTCTGTTGGAACCAAAAAAAATACGAAAAACAACGCTCTACAACAACAACAACAAACTTTTCAAACTTGAGCCTTTGGAATCTTTTCAAACTTGAGCCATTTTTTGAGTTGATTTATTGCATTTTTTGAATTTTTAAACAACTGTTTTACTATCTCTCCCAAATCAAAATCTAATTAAAAGATTTTAGAAGATTAACAGATTTTAAGTATATTTGACAAATATATATGGATTTGAAATTTTACCTCATGGATTGCAATAGGGTTCTGAAAGTTACGGGTTTGTGAAGTGTTTCAATTGTTCAGTTGCGCATGAAAGTAAATTGTATATATTTTTCATCGCAAATAAAAATTGATAATTTCTATTTTATATTTAGGCACAGTGTACATGTAGCGTCTATGCCTCTATGTAATAATATGATTCCACAATTGTTTCTGATTTATTTTATCAGATATATGGATGTCACACATTGAACTTTGGTAAGGATGTGATAATATATCAGACTAGCCTTTCACTCCAGGCTTATTATAAGAACATTTATACTAGTATATCGCATGTGAGGGCGTAACGGCGGTAGCGTAGTGTGATTTTTAAGTTACAACATTATGTAATTACCTGTAACAGGCTGTATTTGACACATACCACCCTAAAATTTATGGAATCATGAAACCATTGAAAACGAAAACAACGCCAACTCAAAACACATCGAAAAACTGACAACGCATCATGTATTCTTGATGCCCTGTACGTAATATGTAACCAAAATGAAGACAAATATATTCTGAAAATCTGGCTCATTCATCCTAAACCCATTGAAAGTCCAGGAAAAGGCATACAATATACACAATGGATTCAAGATAACCCAATCATTGTATTCAGTCTTCAGAAAACCTATACATAGACCATTCTTGATGCCATGCAGGCAAAACATAACCAAACAAATGAAAACGCACTGCATTTCAGAAATCGGGCTCGCCCGGGAAAACTCTTCAAACCCAATCAAAGCGCATAATATAGTCCAGGTGGTCTCTAGATAACAAAAACATGGTATCCAGCGTTCTTTCTAACCTAATACGTAGTCAATGTAAGGTAAAACGTGCAACAACGTGCCGAAATTTGAAGAATCTCTATTTCTGGAAAAGGGTCGACAAACTATATTCGGGCACACGGCGGCCCAGCGAGTAATCTCACAAAAAGTAGTGGTCGGCAATGTTGCAGTTCTCGAACAGCTGATCTATAGTAGTTCTGTTTCGTTTGTCGAGGCGAAACCTGCGTCCCGAGATATGGGCTGCAAAACAGTTATATCCGTATACTTAGATTTGGCAAAGAACCCTTAACACTTCATATTTGCCAATTTTACCAGATGAGTTATGAATTACAGCGACAGACAAAAAATAAATTTTCGCGATTTTTCTACGACCTCTCTCAGTGGAAACTCCTCTCTTTTTGCTCTCTCGGTATCAATTAAAATAGAGCGTCTAGCATATTATATTAATTATTATACGAATACGAGTGCAAATATAACCACTTCATCTCACGATTTAATGTATATTTCGTATAATGTTGAGAACGCTTTTGCCCCGTCTGTGATTTGAGTTAGATCGTTTAGCTATTTGTTCATATATTATTTTCTAAGCCGTTTCGAGCTATTGGCTGGTTGCTTAAGGATTTTGGCATAGCGAGCGCAGCACACAACAAAATCGGAGATCGCACTACAATGCGTAGGTATAGATAACCTCTTTCTTCAAATGCCAGGTAATACTTTGAAATGCAAAAATGTATAGGTAAGAATTCAGCTGAAAAGTCATGTAGCTATAGTTAATTGTCGGATAGCAACACTTTACATCAAATATAAATGGACATGGCGTACATAGTGATCATAAATTTTGAAATTTAGCATTTTGGATTTAATGAGTAAAACATAATCCTATATAAGGTATTGTAACATGCGCTACTAAAGTTTAATTTTTAAGTTAAGTCAGTACTACAACAAGTCAAGAAGGTATGTAGTGGTTGAACCAGGATTATGAACTCCCAATGATTTAACAGTGTGCCGCAAATTACCTAGCTTGCCTTTTCGGGCGTAGGCCTGTTTCTTTATGGTGGCTATGTAGTATCTGGGACTCTCGCATATGTAAACTTGCTACAATTTAAAGTGTACAATCCGAGATCATGACAAGCCGCTGTGAACTTATTTCGAAAACAAAGCGGCACTGCAGTTCTCTCTTAAAGTTTCACTCGTAACTTGCTTTTCAACAGCTTAAACCTTTTTCGTTTTATAAACCGGATTTAGTCTTTAAACTTAGAAATATGTATTAGCACTGTTGTTTTGACTGAAAAATCAATAAATTAAAAACACGATATCTTTACGTACAACTTTATAACACTACACCGATTTGTAAAAAATTACTCCAATATTTCATAAATCTTTATTGGTTTTACGTCTGAAAGTTATTAATCAATAATCAAGGATTAATTTACGAGTCGGCCAGTGTGGTTTACCGACTGTGAAGTCCCATTGTTTGAGTCTATATTACAACTTTAGTCTGCTTCGATGTCTTTCTCATATTGTTCCTTCCCTGCGCTTTTGGACATTATATTTAATTCATTATTTAGTTTCCGCGGTAATACTTGCGCGTCTGTTTTCAATTAGAAAGATTTCGTTAAATTTTTACGTAGAACGGTACGAAAAGAACATTGTTTTTAATCTGTAAAACTGAGGTTGATATATGTAAACATGTTTGTGTGTATAGATATTTATATAATTAAGTTTCAGTCTCTTATCATGATGTAGATATCAGGGTCTTATATTAAATTTAATTTGCCATTAGTTTCTTTCGAAAACGTTCTTTGTTTGTGAAGCGGCAGATGTTCTACATTATATCAATTTTTATTATAAATTTGAGATTATTAATTTAAATAATTAATGTGTCGTTTGCAGCCCTGTAACGACACGGTATTCAACGGAGTACGTTCTCAAAGCTTCCTGATATTTGTAAAAGCATAAGGTTGAGCCCAATCCGAAGTGAAGAGGGACGGCATCTGGTGCTACATAAATAAGTTATAAAACAGAGTTTTCTTTTCCATTCTCCCCCCCCAGCCCGCATTTGCCCCAAAATGGTCAGGTTCTGGAAATTTTGGTATTTTTGTGATCCTCGAGACCTCCACTGGTAATTTAAACCAAAAAATTGAATTTTAAAAATTTTAGTTTTTTTGGGTCCCGAGGGTCCGCCCTTGGGAACCCAAAAATTTTTTTCTTAAAAATTGGATTTTTGCACACCATTCGACGCGGATTGACGAGCTGAATCGAATGGTGAGATTTTTAACGGGATCTAAACCAGACCCTAAGTTATGGCCAAAAATATCGGAGGTTGAGAGGCTCAGCAATTGAACAGTTTTTCGCCATAACTTAGGTTGCTTTTATCGGATTCCGTTATATTTAGCTCGTCAATCCGCGTCGAATGGTTTGTAAAAATCCAATCTTTAAGAAAAAAAAATTTTGGGTTGCCAAGGGGGACCCTTAGGACCTAAAAAGTCTAAAATTTTAAAAATTCTATTTTTGGTCAAAATGATCAGGGTAGGTCTCGAGGATCACAAAAATACCAAAATTTCCATAATCTGACCATTTTTGGGCAAATGCGGGCTGGGGGGATAATGGAAAAGAACCAGAGTACCTTCTTAACGCGCTAAAAGCATTATGGCCAGAACAATCATGAGTGACGTAAGCGCAATATCGTAGACTACGGGTCGAAATACTAAGCCAAAAGATAATCCTTATCGGTAGTTATATAAGCCTTGAATTTAGCTCAAGCTAATATCATGGTGGACGGGGTCTGATGCCTTCAACTCGTACACACAAGACTCTTTTTCTCTATTGTCTGGCGAGGCAACTAACACGCCCTTTAAGGTTACACTGCTGTCAGATAGCAGTGTTCCCAGAGAATTGAAGGTTGTAAAGTAGCCGCCTGTATTAAGGTAAACATAAACACAAACACATATGATTATAAATAACTAAATAAATATGTAACTTTGTATTGATTCTCGTATACAACGCTAACGTATCCATATTAATGCTTCCACATATTATATATGTTTAATAACATAGATGGAATAATATAACCACACTGTGACCCGGTTGATTCAAGCAGTGGCCATTTCTGGCATGTACAGTGTCTCTTTAGACATACCAAATTTCAATCCACTGCGTGCCAAATTATCTTTCTTTGTAGATCAAAAACACAAAATCAGGTCATGTCTGAGTGCTAACCTTTGTTCAAAGCCTCTTTCTTGCCCAACTTATTTAATGTAAATCGTGCAGGCTTTGGAGCACTTTGACTATTTACATGGTGTCTTTAAAGCGTTTGATCTCATTTGATACCACTGGCGAAACCATAACGACCTTCCGTTGTTGAGTTTTACTTATCGCCAAGTATATTAGTAAGCGTTCGCACTAGCAACGCGCCCTTTGATTAAGGTATACAAGGTAGTATTGCCAGTGATAGTTGAGGCTACCAAAAGGCTAACAAAAATATTACCTATTGTGGGGACATATATTATTGGTTTATGTATCAATCAGCATTAGCCACTATTTCAATATCCTTTAAATTGTACGAACCGAGACTAGCCGAGCCGACTTCAGGTTCGTCGACAGAAGTCGTGTTGGTTCGAATCGAGCATTATCGTCGGCTTGCATTGCGCCCGGCTTGGAAACGAAAAATATCAACGAGCCTAAGACTACTTCTCACTTTACCTATTTTTACTACTGTCATGGACAAAAGTAGGTAGGTGTTCAAGTTGAACGTAAGCCATCTGTTTGTGTCTCGGAAATCGCTTTGTCATCTTGTGAAGCTGTGCTCGAATAGCGAACGACTAGAAGTACTTGCGTATGAAACCTATGTGAAAAGGTTCACATCTGCTGTCCAGGGCTTTAAATACTGCTTTTGGCTGCAGGGAGTGATCATGTCTCATAAAGCAGCCCAACACCATTTTACGAGCCTTTCACACTTCTGATCGTATTCTTGTTACGAATTTAAAGCATTCTACACCGGAGAGCTTGGTGTACGTGCACTTGAACTTTAATTGTGTCTGCGGCGGAGCAGACAAAGAAGAATATAAAAGACGTATGGACCTTGGCGTTTGCAACGAATGAAGTGATTTATTGCTCAAAATTACATATTTATATAAACCATCTCATTTGCATAATATAATAGCTAATATCGCATAGCATTTGATTGTCTCATATTGCACCGTGTCCTCAGGGTTGCAGTGACCTGTTGATGTCATCATTGTTACATCAGAATATTCACGGGTTTGTATCACTTCGTGCCGCCACAGTACTCCCCCTTCAGTCGAGCAATCATAATCGGTCAGGCAAACGGATCCTGCGACCACATTGTGTTTGTCGAACGTCAATTGTCGCTGTCTTTCGACCGTCGACCGTTTGCATCTCTGGTGATTGAGTGGTACTCGAACGGGTTGAATGTTCGTTGCTTTCGATGAACGCAAGCCTGAGTCAATCGATTTATATTGTGCTGCGTTTGCCGCCTATGTGCAGCGTGAAGCACTTTTAACTGCGTTTGACCACGCGGAATGGCCCATTGTATGGTTGCTGAAGCGGGTTTCGTACCGCATCGACCCGAACGAACACAAAATCACAGCGCGACAAATCATGAGGAAAGAAGCTCGTTCGGTTGGCGCATCGAGTTGGCGTAGGTTGTATATTATTCATGGTTGACTGAAGTCGTTGGACAAACAATGATTGATCGGCCAGTGTATATGCTCTGTCCGAGGGGATGAGTTGCCCGGGGAGGCGTGGACATACGCAGTACACCATTTGAAAAGCCGTTGATTCGAGGGTTTCCTTTATGGTTGATGGTATACCAAGGAGGGCCATTGGAAGGACGTCGGTCCACCGTTGAGCGTCGGGCTTGGTTTTGATCGAGGCCTCGAGCTGCCGGTGAAAACGCTCGACCATACCGTTGGCGATCGGGTAATATGCTGTCGTTCGAAAATGATCGATACCCAAAAGTCGCGTTAATTCGCGGAATAGTGCAGACTCGAACTGACGGCCTCGGTCGGTTGTAATGGTCGATGGAACACATAACGAGAGATCCATCCAGAAACGAATGCTTGTGCAACCACGTCGGCGGTAATGGCAGGAATTGGAATTGCTTCGGGCCGTCGTGTAAATCGATCCACCATCGTGAGAAGATAGGATTACCCATTTGATGGGGGTAGAGGACCGACAATGTCGACGTGAACGTGACAGAATCGACGATCGGGAATGGCAAATGATCCGAGAGTAGCGACGGTGTGACGATGTATTTTCGATCGTTGACAAAAATACATGATTGGGCCCATTGTCGAACATCTTTGTTGATACCCGGCCAAACGAAACGCCGCACGATCATGCGCTGGAATGCATTTGCCCGGATGCGATAGGTAATGGCCGTCAGCCCCAGTCGATCTGGTCAATCGACCCAAGTGGCCGACGTCGGGCGCATTTCAATCCCAGCGGTGGCGGTCAAATTGCCCCCGTTTTTGGCCGGCGGATCCCGAATTGTGGTTCGCTCAAGTCGAATCTCAATTTGCCACCAGAGGAATCGCGACTCAATTGACAAATTTTCACTACGTCATCGGATAACGTCGGGTTCACCAATGTGGACCTTGGCGTTTGCAACGAATGAAGTGATTTATTGCTCAAAATTACATATGTATATACAGTATCTCATTTGCATAATATAATAGCTAATATCGTATTGCATTTGATTGCATCATATTGTAACGTGTCCTAAGGGTTGCATTGACTTGTTGATGTCATCATTGTTACATCAGAATATTCACGGGATCGTATCACTTCGTGCCGCCACAGACGCTATTCTCTTATTTTAAGTACAGAACAGAGAAGAGTGGTTTCGGCTTCTGAAAAAGACCGAGTCTGTACCGGGTGACGCATCATAACCCAGTGACCCGGTGACATGGTCCGAAATGACCCGGTGACCAAGCGACGCGGTGTCCCTGTTCTATCTCTGTGTAATAGTAGTTATGTACTCATTTTTCAATATTAATATCATTCATTTTTTTAATTCATCATCACACCTCAGTCCAATATTTATCAGCATTAATATAGAAAAGAACCCTGTAGAGAAACCACTAGTACGAATGAGCTAGCCACGCCGTGCTTGGGCAAAACCTATAAAATGTGTTAATGTGGACTGCTACAAGGCCAGCTGGATACGACATAAACGAAACGAATTGGCAGTGTAATTAAAGATGAAAGAGAAAAAACTCGTTCTTGTGTAAGAAGGTTTGATACGTCGTAGAGTTTGCCAGTACTATTGTAGCTTTCAAACTGTATGACCTAGTTTTAAGAGCTGACAACGAATATTTTTGAAATTTGAAACAAAACAATTTGCTGGACACGAAGCTATATAAGTGACATTATTTTGGTAAGTGGGAACTTCATGGTAGAGCTGTTTTGAAGTATAAATTCTCTCAAAAATTGCTCTATATATTTATCGCGTAATATTGTTCTGGTTCTTGGCTTCTGTTAACTTAATTGTAACATTTGAATTGCCGCACGGGTTTTAAAGTAAGGAACTAACTGGTACGCGGTCATAAATTTTAAAATGGCTCCTGCCCTTGACTTTATTGCCGGTCCGCTTTGACTAGATTGTTTTCAAGTTTGTGCTTAACAGACGTGCTACATTTACGCCATCGGCCCCTTTGCAAAAGCAACTAATCAGTTTAGATAATTATCACATATTGTGTTGATGTAACTCGATTTATTCGCGACCATCACTCATGGCGGTCAGTTGTATTTGCAGGCCAACTTTTGCAAGGCTTGTCTACACTTCTTCGTCTAATTGAAATTTCTTTGAACAGTAGGTTTAGTTACGTGAGTACTGCACGTTTGTATTTCGTAAAGGTGGGATTGTATATGGAAATGAAAATTCCAAAGTATACGGTGGGGTAGTGCCAATCTTCGTTTCCAAACCGTTTCGGCTCGTACGATGTTTGACATGGCAAACCGTATATACATTGTCGTAACCGGCCATTTTCGTACTTTTTCTACTCAAATTATGCACCAGAAGTGATGCAAGGGTGTAACCGATAGTTTGGGTTTTGGAAAGCAATCTTACGCTATAAACATCCAACGGCCTTCCGAATAAGCTCTATATTTCGTATCAAATTTATACTTCTGAATCGCGCTGACGTATAATGCGACATAGTCTTGTGGTTTTTGCAAATATAGGAACTGAGGATTTTGAAATATGACGAGAAAAAGTAATCTATTTCGAGCCATGTGAATTAAACCAAGAACGCTCGTTATTGGAATAATAATTCTAATACCTCTTAACTCTGATCGCCGAAATAAACTGCTCCATATACTAATAAGGTTTTTGAAAACTAACCATTTGAAAATTCCAAAGATTTTAGTGTCAAGTATAATTGTGTTCAACAGTAAAGTTTTGGCCTCTCAGCAATATGTAGTCTGAACGAACA
>JASANE010026789.1:0-18929 GCA_030248225.1 Trileptium ribeirensis
AGCAAATTGGTTTATTTTTAGTCTTGTTCTTCGTTCAGTTACGTATTGCTCGAAACTAAAGTGAAGTAACGGTGTCTGCAACGCAGCTAGAAACTGCGTTCTTGGCAATGAACTGTATTTATTGAAAGTGTGCGAGTAGTATCACGGTCTGTTTCATTTATAGCATTCTGATTACAAAGTTATCATCATTATCATATATAACTGACGGGCACTGGTTGCCCAACGCTAGCGTAAACAGTGTCTCTGACCAATGATCATAAAGTTATAGTATATATACCTTCTATTATTTTCTCGTAGAACCATATAAACCAATAATTTCAAGTTTCCTACAAGATAACGTGTAACAAACGTATGTATGTATAGTAAAGGGACGCGATTGGAAACAAAGCGAAAGTGTTTATCCTATGCTCCATTCGTTATAAGTACATTCAGTTAGACGCAATATATACGAAGGGTGCATAGCGGAAGGCATTTCTTTTTGCTCTGGGGACCAAAACCGACATATTGATCGTTAAATGAACATTATTAGCTTCCTCCGTCTCTTTACAGTTTCGCAAAGGCAATAATACCACGCAATACATTAAGTTTAATGTAAAAGTTATTTTTAATGCATTTTAAATCCACTGTACCTTCATTTCTTCCTTCATCTGTTTTACTATACATAAGTTTCAAAGACCAGGTTCCGGTTCCGGTTTAAATGGACGGTTCCGGTTATTCCCTGCTATGTTACTAAATTCGTAAAACTTAAGAATTTAGCGAGATTTTTGTTTTTATTGTATATTGGCGGTTCAGATGAGCGGTAATACCCCTGTCCCACGGGTGGGATTTATAAAAGTGCTAAAATAGTGACAATAAAGAGTGTTGACAAAGGTGGAGCGCTATTTTCGGTTATCCTGGGTTAACGGGAAGGCGGACGGAGACCCGCCGGGTATATTTGTAGTTATCTCGATATGGTGAACACAGTGGGGGTAAATCGTAAGCTCTCGAGGCAAGAATAAAATTTTCGGAATTTTGTGCCCACTAATAGATTCAGACGATTACGTTATCGGCCTAGTACGGGTCAACGGATGGCCAGATTGCGACCCGCCGCATATCGTTGTGTTCGCCAAGAATATGCCAGTATTCAGGGCTGGTAGTAAAATAACGCTATTTCACAAAATGAAAGAAAAGTAGATGTCAACGTCTACAGTACACAATAGGAAATGACATATAAGGTTGGGGCGCGTTATAACGGGTGGACGGCTGAGCGGATGGAGAATAGCTGGAATCCTTGATGTCTGGGCTACACGATGGTGCATGAAACTCTTACCATAGTTGCTCCTGAAACAGGAGGGTGCGGTGATGACTGTCGTGATCAAGGGATTTTGGTGGACATTGGAGGATGAAAACAATTTGTGTTGTATCTTACACATTAGACAAAGAATGAAATGAAATTTAATGGTGCTCTTTAGATATAGGGTGGCATAAACATCAAACGATTTCCAAGATGTCGACGTGGGGTACTCTACAGAAAATCGTAAGGAGTTATAAAAGCGGTGATCGTATTGATCTTAAGCCAGTTTAGCCTAGATTACTCAGGTAGCTTACAGCCCTAAACGGGTGAGGCTGGGCACGACACGTCGGAAACAGGGTGAGCTAGTGCTCACGCTAGTATTGGGAAATCACATTTGGGAAAGAAGCAACAGCCAGACGGATTGGTGTAGAACAGAAGGTGATCAAGTAATGACAACGACCCTGCCTAGCGTAAGCATCGGTTGTTTAAACAAGTAGGAGATGAAACTATTAATATAACTCGATAACCCATGGACCGATTTCCTTCTGAAGGGCCTCGTTATAAAGCCCATTAATTTCTGCGCCGAAAAACATTCAGGATATTTAGAACCTTCCAATTCTAACCCGTTGGCCGGTTAGGACTCGTTGAAGCCGTGCTCGGTTACGAAGATAGGTCGACATTGTTTCGCTTTTCTTATTTTTTCCTCCTAGCCCGACCATTATAAGGTGTAGTGGTCAAGCTAGGTAGGTTTGATATTCCGACGTTTGGCTATTCCCCAGCGAATTTGAGTGATATTGTCGTTCGTTTTTCGGCGAACGGCCGAGGGGCCTACTATTCCCGGCCGGTCGATATTCTGATCCTACGTTTGTGAGAAAGTCTTTCTAAAATTTGACCTGGTCGAAGTCCCTAAAACCTAAAAATTCTCCTATTGTTGGTCCGATTCAATACCATAGGCTACTTCCACCTCTTTCGGCACATCTCCTAATTCCTACAAATGCATGAATACAAAACATGGCTTAAACGATTATGACAACATTAAAGTGGTTAATATGCATACATGAAAAAATAGCATGACGAACAATGAACGGACAAGGTTATACGCGAGCAGTACGAGCCCATGGCGCTATGGCGGCCAAATTCATGCGATGGAGCATGGGGTCAACGCACGTTGGGGTGTTGGTTGTTGCCCTTCGCGGCGTCGCTGAGTCCATAACCGACCTTAGCGCGAGCCGACGTAACAGGCCGGAACGGTGTCTGTTTCATAAAATGTGTGGTATGCTAAATTTCTATTAACCCTTTACTTCCTGAATTAATTTACATTTCAATTATCGATGAACAATTATTGGTGGCCACGAGGTATCGAACTACGAACGCTCGGGTGAAAGTCACGGTTACTAATCATTGAGCTATTGCTAAGGCTCCTCGTAAAGTGAGCGAACAAGAACAGGCGTGTGATGGTGCAGTGCTTATCGCATTTATTTAGTACAGCATATTCAAACATAATTTGCCGTCGTCGAACCGCGGGAAATGTTATGTCCCCATAATTATTAATGGCAATGATTCAACGAATATTGTTGTGAATATTGCTGCGCAGAATTCAACATTTATACTGCATTGCGTTGTAAACGTGCTAATTGACGCGTAGCGGCATTACTGAGCAGAGCTTCCTCAAACAGACAATTGGCATATTTGTGGCAAAAATTCTTTTTATCCGTCCATTGGTCGCATAACTATTCCCAAGATCTTGAAATTTAAGATCTACAGATTTCACAACTTGTCGTCTTTTTGGTATTTGGAGGACCTAAATCTTAGCAAAAACTGTTTACCATGAAAAATGACTGTCATATCATCCCTAATGTGTAGAAAATATCATTCTCTTAAACATCGTTGTACTAGTTACTCGCGGGACGATAAGAACTTTTACAGCTATTCTGTTGTCATTGACTATTTCCATATTAAAGTGAGGTTCTTGACCCCAAGGTCTATAAAAATAGTCGAAGGCTTTTCGCCTAAGGGCAACATCACGTTCATGAGCAAGTATCAAAGCCATAAAAGTATTTTAACCTTTTACGACCCCATCGCCTTGTGTATTGGATGCACACCATGCAAATATATACAATTACCTTCATCGTGTATATTCAGAGGCCCTGGTAACATTTATTTATACTTTAAACCTCTGCGTACAACTAAATTGACTAAATGCCAAAATCTATTTTAACATTTTTACTGCCAGGTTGTGGTTGACTTTGGTAGAGATTTTTCACGGTAGCGTAACCAATACGGTCAGGCAATAACTGTTTTCATGAGCTCGATTTTATTTTTCACACTGTGTTTGTAAATTTCCGAGTTCTATATGCCAGTTCCAACTTTTACCGCAATTACACGTCTACCAATTCCCTGTGTCTTGCACAATTTTTCTGGTTATGGATACTGTGGCCATCGCGCTTTTCGGGCGGAGCCGCCATGGAATTCTCGTCCACCTAATTAATACGCGGAACTCACGCGCACTGCCCTTCCAGTTCTCTCAACGTCAAATGTACCTAGCTTGATCACTGTTAGGCAAACATGATACTTGTTGAAGACAGTGGAATCTTACATTACCTAGTATACAATTTTCGCTTACTGACACATTTAATGATAATTGTGTTCATGTGCTGATACAATATGAACTAGCAACACAAAATAAAAACATGCTATGCAAATCCTAGAGGCCACGGCATGCAAAGGAACGCTCCACATAACAATTTAGTAGAAGCAAATTTACTCACATTTACTATAAAAAAAGTAAACTATCGTGAACATACATGATAAAACAAGCGATAAAGCAGCCTGATGAATAAAAAGCAATATATAATCACACTATTGGCACATTTAGATGGTACAGCGTACGTTTTTGAAAATATTAAAATAGAAATAAAGCGAATAATCAATCACAATCTGGGCACAGAGTTCTGCTATAAATTGTCAAATCTAAAGCTATGCTTGTAGCCAAGCTGCATATCCTATGTGCAGCACAAATTATCGAGAAGGAAATCACTAAAACTTGTTAAAAATGTATATTCGAGTTCCAGTATCCTTTGCGATGTACTTATATTTACGCACATGTGTTGGAAGAGCATTCTCATCGATCACAGATGGCATAATTACATAAGATGTTGGAATTGTGAAAAATTCTGTACACATATGCAGATAGAACATGGTATCTGACGGCCTTAATCCGGTCACACCTGGAAACGACTCTGACCCATCGACCCGAGTCAGATCTATGAACAGACCCAACCCGACTGCGGTCTCCAGTATAAGTCAGCAGCTTCTGAACAAATAAAAAATCATAAAATAGATATTGTTTTTCTTCCGCACTATAAGACATAATGCAAACGTCGAGTACGCTGTTTTGCTGCTAAAAGACATATAAGACAAATGCGGGGCCCCTGAACTTTTAAGGGCCGGCTCAGATTTCGGGTCGTATACTTTCAAGTAACAATAAATAAATCAACTTATTTCAACAATTTCCTTTTCAATGAAACCATTATATTAAATGCTAGATAGTGACCGCTATTTAAAAGGAATTTTAATTTCAATAGTTAAGCATGGTAAGAATATTTTTGTCTTGGTAACACTAATGACATTTTAACTTCGACGGTCTACGTCTGCTCTTAGCGATAATTCAAGAAATGCTATAAGTTAAAGCATATAAATATATTTTCCGACAATAAACTATCAATAATATCAAGAGTTGATGGGTTTTTGAAAGAGGTATGACACTGTTCAGGAAATGCGCATCAATCCAAGTCGTGGTGCGTTTCGCGATGTCCTCCTGCATTCCATGGGGGAAGACAGTTCACCTGTCTCCCTGAGTTTCTTGGGAGGGACAAATGTCCCTACCGTATTTCGTGGGGGATTTGCCCGCCTTGATTTTGAGGGGAACATCCTACTGGATCTCGTTGGAGAGACAATGTCCCCTTTAACATCCAGGTGGATAAATTGCTCCCCCTCGAAATCCAGGGCCCACCAATTGCCCCCCTCCCCGTCGAAATCAAGGCGGGGAACAAATGTCCCCTGTATTTGATGGGACAGGGACATAGTGATAATGCGAAAAGCATGGCGACATACCTAAAGGTCTACCATGTATACGCTGCATGAAGAGTGCCATTATTCTTTAGTAAATAATCATCAGCTTTTGATAGTATGGATAGTCAAATAACACAGACAAAACGTATATATATAACTTAAAACAAAACGAGCAGAAAAAAAATGTTAAATAAATAAGAATACAACCACGATGGCACTGAAGCTATCCACAATGCAACAAACTTAGTACTTCGCAAAAAAAGATTAGAAAATACAAACACGAAATATCAACAACAATATATCATAGCTAATTTAGTTTTCCCCAGTTAGTCTCCAACCACGAAGAGGTAACCGTTAATTCATAAGATACAGTGACAATTTTGGTACCACTTACTCAGCTAGTAACGACTCAGTTAAGAAAATATGCAATGTATATTCAAAGGTACTTTGGAATCTAAAATATTTCTGTAATCTTAGGCATCTGTCATTTTTCTCGATATATATTTTGGTAGTTTCGAATTTATGTGAGTAACTGTCTCGAATGAGCAAAATATGCTCGATCCATTTCTACCGGGATTCAGAAGTTTTACTAAAATTGTCGCCCATAACAAGTTTTACCGAATGGTTCATACTACGCCAATTCATAAACACATGGAGAGGATTCTGGTTTCAGTTCAGACCGTCAGGGCGGTTCGATCGGTATATAAAATAAATTGTACATTTATAGAGAAAATCTTTTCTACCATTTTTGGTAGCGAGGTGGGACAATTGGCAACGCCAAGAAATGTTGTTATTAAGATCAATAGAAGAATCCCTTATGCACAAGATTTCACCACTTATGAGTAAAATTACAAATTCAAGAAAAAATAAGGAAATTTTTGGTTCCCACCCTAACCCGATGGAACTTGAACACCTAAAACCTCTACTGGTTATAGTATTGCGGAGAATGCCGGTTTTTACATAGTCCAACATAGTACGTAAATAATTATCGATCGATATTTATGGTGCATACTATGCAGTTTGCCGAAAGCATGCGAGACGAAACCATTAACTCCTTTGAAATCCCAATCAAAACAATAAACAAGCTAGATACCTTCAAACAGCTTTAGATTAATATTCATTAATTTATAAATGTAAATCTTCAGTGCATATAGAATTAGTATACGCACTGTATAATGATTCAAGGCCTTCTAGGTAGCTAATTTCAAACAACTGCGGCTGACTTTGTCTAGATTATGCGACATAAAATGTATTAAAGCTATCACAGTTTTTTCAGAATGGATCTTTAAATTTCCGATTTTTGAAATTTTGGCTCAGTATTCTCGAGGTTAGTCCTGGGTCAGTAAACGTCCAGTATTTTACGAGTTCGTACTTTTCGAATATATGCATAACTGCCACACCTATTACATTGTTATTCTTGAAGTGGTAGTTGGATGGTTCGTTTCATGACTGCATCTGCATCATATGTATAAGGATGCCACTTGCGTACATATGCATGGCCCTAGTTCTTGACAGTACAGTTCTTGTCTTAAGGTACTGAAATCACAAATCCAATTACTAGCAAAGCTTAATTTTTGTCTCAACACAATCAGGACATATGATTTTTCTGACATCAGGTAGAGCAGGTGCATGATCCTGGTTCCCAGAATTAGTCCGTATTTTGCCTTGAGACCAGAGACATGTCGTAGATTCAAACATTTGCGAAAAGACAAATTTTTGTCTGCAAAAAGTGCCGATGATAAACGGTATGCAAGTCTATTTAAGAACCAACTTGAAACCGATTCCGCTGGATGGGTATATGTATGTATATAATTATAGCTACTTAAGTTTTGACTGAATATTTAAAATCTGACGATTTTCGCTTAAAATCCTTACCAGATTAATCAAATTATGGGTGCCTTGTAGTAATATCATAAAATCCGTAAACAAAATGAAATTACATTTCAACAATACCAAAATTCACGTTACATACTAATAATTGGCTATACAACAAATTTTAGGCATCGCAGCTAATTGCACGGACGAAAAACATAGAGCCGTTATTTTAGAATACGCTCGTTGGAATAAATTTTTTCATATAATGACGATATTGGTATCGAAAGTATTTTTAAGTTTATAATGCACATGGGTTGGAAAATTGCCTCAAACTAAGCTAAATCATTATCACAGCGTGGACAGATGGAACTAGTGTGTTAAGTGAAAAATTCACCTGTATTCCTGATTTTAGAAGACTATGTGTGCAAAATCATTGATTCATGCATTGTATAAATAAGTTGTTTAATTTTAAGCACCGCTCCCAACGCATGTGCATTTTTACTAATAATGAGCAATCAGCCCATGCATAATATTTGCCGGGATGACCGTGATGCTCCGAACAAACAGAAATGGAATAAATTTGGCCATATAACCCACGAAAAACTTTTGGATAGCGCTAGACCCAATTTCGTATAATACCGATAAAAATGAATATAAATATACCTCGAAATTATTCTAGGATATTTCGAACACAATTTGAATTTTTGTCGAACGAACACGAATATGTGGCTGTTATTGCATATTTTGCGGTTTTCTTAAACAAATCAATGTTGCCAAGTATTCTTTTTAAACATTCGTCCAGAGCATAAAAACGAAGCTAACTTAATACTCAGAACCCAATATTATCAAGGTTACGTACACTATAACCAAAAATCTATTTGTTTGATTTCTGTTCGATGTTCGTTCGTTCGAAAGCTGACACTCTTTACTGGCGAGTACTGTACATCATGAATATTCCGGATGTTTTAAAATGCGGTAAAAGCAAGACTACAAATTTTGAGAGTAAACATTTTCTCTGATTACCATGGTGTAATATATGATCGCTATTAAAATAAACTGTTATAGTCTAGTTTGGTTTCTACTGTAATATTAAATGACAACTTAAGTGCAAAATAAGGTATACAAAGCGTCATGATAAAGTGCACTATGAATAAAATATTTGTCTAAACTTTATTGCCAGTTACGAAGTCAATAATACCACAATAACATGCAATAAATAAGTGCTTTTTCGCGTAGATTGTTATGTTTCGTATACACATCTTTGATTGAGCCTTTGGCTTTCCTCGGTTCCACTACTTAAGGCATGTTCACACGCTCAAACTTTTTGCTCATATTTTGATCAAAATATGAATGCATATTTTTTGCAAGTTTTAACGTGTGAACTCTGTTCAAACTTTTCAAGCAATTCCTGTAGCTAATCGTGGCAGATATACTACCTGAAAAATTTTTAGCTCAAATTTTGAAATATCGCAATTTCCCTTCAAAAATCAGTAAAATTTTGAGCACAAAGTTTGAACGTGTCAACACGCCATAACTCACACAGAAAAGGGAAACCGAGCGGTAAGTATAGTTACTCTACGCTAAAGGAGGAGCAATTACATTCAACGTGTTCCACGTTATGCCGGGGATTATAAGATTAAGACATTTTCGCTGTATATATGACAGACTGGAAAATTAAGAGCCATGATAGGACGTCATAATAGAAATACAAATGAATACAATCTGAAACATGTTAAACGCAAAATAATTTGACGATATATTTCTAAACAATAAAATTTGCTTTTCCGCAATGACCCGTAAGGACGAAAAGGTTCGAAACTTTTAAGAAAAATGGCTTTAACAATATTTTACGTCGACAGTGCATTACTAGTGGACGCACGCAATGTCAGCATATTTATTCATTTATCATTGCTCGTGCTCGTGGTAACATGCTAAACGTGGAGACGCGTTTTAGAATTCTACAAATACTCTTGGACTTTTTGGTACAAAAAATTTTAGTCAGAGAATAATGATGATATAACAGGATAACGTTTCACAAACACGGAAAATAACTATATTCAACAGTTAACCTTTCTGGTGCCAATTACGATTATGAAATTATAGTTATGAGTGACAGACAAGTTTTGCTTTTGATAACCCTACTGCAAAAACTCCGCTCGCTTGTTTTAAAAAAGATAATAATGCCCGTCGTACACCATGAGCACTTATTTTTTGTTCGTAATCGCAGCAAATTCGTAAGGAAAAATTGTCGTAGAATAAACGAGTTAGAAGAAAACTACAAAACTATGTATTTAGCTAAGGTTATGTGCCAACTCAGTCAATGAAAAAAAGCGATTTCTGTATCAGCTTGTTATTTCGCATGCTGAGGTGTACTATCGAAACCATTATCATATGGCGGTCTGGACAAGCGGACTAGTCCCGATAGTTAAAATTGTTCCGACCAATCGTTAAAATTGTTCCGACCGTACGAAATCCTCTTTCAGTCACTCATTTTACTGAATTTCAGTCAAAGATTTGCGAATCTTGTGTTGTTTCAGTTGGCCAACTGACTTATATATTTTGCTAATGAAAGAACAATTTTATGAATAAGCGTTTTTGCTGTACGTACACTGGGCCCTCCAATCGCTAAAAATTTTGTCAGTGGGCATGGACCAGGGGGCCCCCTGGTTCCGAAACGGGGGGCGCCCGATTTTGCCAGGGAGCATTTTGCAAAGAGAAAAACGGTTAAAAATCGCATCAGAAACACTGCCAAAACGCTTTTGATGGAGAGAAAAACGATTTTGAAGCAAATTTTGACAAAATTTGCTAAATTTTTGGATTCAGAACGGAATTTTAGTACAAATCTTGATCAAATTTTTTGTACTTTGAACCGATTGGAAACAGAAAAATTTCAGAAAAGGCGGTGAACCGGGAGGAGCCCAAAATTTTGCCAGGGGGCACGAACCGGGGGGCACCTGTTCCCAACACGGGGGAACCGAAAAATGCCAGAGCCCCCACCCCCCAATTTGGAGAGCCCAGCGTACAGATAAGGTCCAAATTTTTGCCAGGGGGCACGAACCGGGGGGCACCTGTTCCCAACACAACCACACAAACAACACGAACCAAAAACTAGCCCCACCCCCCCCTAATTTGGAACCGGGGGGCACCTGTTCTCAACACGGGGGAACCGAAAGATGCCAGAGCCCCCACCCCCCAATTTGGAGAGCCCAGCGTACAGATAAGGTCCAAATTTCATTTTGGTGTATTCTTAAATCGTATATCTATGGTTCCTGTAATTTTGGTATATTGGAACTTATGTGCACGTTAGCCTTATATATACGGTACTTGACAGCTAAATGTTGCTCTGTTTCAATTGTACATACATAGTGCTGGCTAGTCCAAACTTCGGAAATTATAGCTGCGGCCCTCCCGGCTCACCTGCCGGGGGGGGGGGTGCCGGCTTTTGTCGGGGCCAATTTTTTGCCGGTTTTTCTCGCGTTTAGACGTCTATTTTTCTCGCAGGGGCCTTGAGCAGTGGGGTACCAGAATTTTTGCAGGGGTAGGTGCCGGAGGGCAGCCGAAAATGCCGCCCCCCGCTCCCACTTTGGACTAGCCAGTAATTAACGATATCTGTCTGGCCTGTCCACAGCCCTCCGAAAAGTGGGTTGTGGGGAAACTTTGGGGAGCCCCCATGTTCCTTCTCAGGGGTAATTTTCATGTATTTTCAAGATAAAAATGAAATATTAAGTATTAAAAATAGTGGTAATTAATGTTTAAAAAACCATTTGCAAACAAAAAACAAATTTTTTCAGACAAACTTTTTTGGAATAAGTTGAACATGGTGGGTTTCGCCGATTGCGGGGGACGAACATGGGGGAATTTGACAAGTGGGGCCCCACCCCCCTGTGGACAGGCCAGTCTGTTAAGAATATATTCCTAATGTGAAAAACCTGCTCCAAAGTTTCCGTTCGCTAAAATTTCCAAAATGTTTTGTACTGTGGAACCAAAATATTTAGTAATGACAATTATTGCGAAATTTTATGTTAAATTAAATTTCGTGCTCAGAATGCAATTCATTAAATTATATATATAATGTGTGTTACGATCTCTACAAGATCTTTCTAACTACACTTTAAGTCAAAATCGCCTCTAAAATAAGTCTAAGTGTATGGTTTATAAAAATTTGAGCACTGAATCAAATTAAATTTCTTGCTTAGTAGTTCCGGACCAGCAAATTTCCTCAGGTTGCATCACCAGTGGCGTCTTTGTGTTCATAGACATGCTACAGGTTATTTACACCTCACACCATAGCTAAAAGCGCGTAATGACAAAGTTACAAAAATAGTGTTGTAGACAGAAACGTGCGTTGGCAGGTATAATACGTTATGACAGCAGTGTGCTAAAAATACCGAAATTCACCTTGCTTGCCCATTCGTTGCCTAATGTAATCAGGTGTATCAAAATCCTTGAAACCGCCGTTTACTGTTTGCCTTCGATCTTCCTAGAACAGAAATAATAATATGTACGAAACCAATAACTATAAATCTCCAAGCAAAATATTGTAACGCAACACTTGATACCAAGCATTAATTACATATACTCGGGTAATCCCGTGTATGTTTATGAGGATGTTGGCGTGTAAAAGCTTTTTAAATACTTTAACAGCCAATTTGTATTACATGTAGTCTCCAGAAATGACAGCTCTCAGCACGATTTTCGTCCACCGTTCTTTCGAGAAATTTCAAATTATATTTGAAACGTGTTTCGCATTTTAGCGCGCTTGTTGAATTTATTCCCTGGCTTCAGCCATAGGAGGAAGCGGTTCGAACCCAATTTGACGAAATGTGACACTTATCAGTGATTAATAAAATGCGATTCCTTCACTAATTAATTTACGACCTCGAGCATCCTAATCGATAAAAATGCAAAGGTGACTATGAAAATAATGTGACAATAAAAGCAATTTTAACGTCATGTTATCAAAAATACAGCACTGGCGGCGATTGACTAATTAGTGAGAATGTTACGTCGTTTAGACACATTGATTTTGCTTTAACAAATCGACGATACGTTACTTCTGAACCACGCTTTGACGTACGAATAATGTTACATTACATAAGTAGTAGTCGATTTACTGTAACATCCAGTATTCGGCAATATATTGTTGTCCGCACATGACTCCCTTCGTATTAAGTTTATTAGTTTCGAAATCTCCAGCAATCCACCCTCTAGCTCCAAAACTGATAGTCATTTCTAGCAAGTACTGTACAATATCAAACGCTGGCTTGGTATAACAATTCTAATATTGTTTACACGAAACCTTCTGAAACTTTGATTTTACATCCATATCACTGAAGCAGCATCGGTTTGCCTTACACGTTCATATACTAGTCGGTAGCGGAACTACATTTGTGAGCGGAGCTTGGGCTGTGGCATTACGAATGTACTCAATTTTATGTTATGTTCTTGTAACTACATTGCATAGGGCTTTATCATTGGTAAAAATATTATATTTGAATTCTTCGACCCAAAAACCTATAATGGTTTGATCGAAACGATTCTATTTCAATAAATAACACAAATATTGCAAAATTCTCTATTTTAGCTGCATAAGCTTAACTAATTAGCTAATTACTAATTAACCATTAAAAATTTTTAATCCCAAATATCAGGTGCACACTCTGACATGATAGGCTTTCAAACAAAAAAAAGTTTTTTAAAATCGGTTCAGTGGTTCTTGAGATCCGTCGGACCGAACGAACGAACGAACGGACGGACAAGATCTTTTTACTCCCAGACAGAAAATAAAAACGTTTCGCTCGGCCTCGCCTCGCTCCGCTATATTAGATACAATACTCAATGAGCCAAGGTATTTCATATAATTATAACATATGTTTCATCGTGTTAAGTCATTCAAGTATTTATTATACTACTCTACACTCTTAGTAAAAGAAAACACAGAACTCCATGAGCATTGCAATTAGATGAACCGTGAAGATTGAGAAAGTTTATTATGCTTTAAAATTTCAGAATATTTCGCTTCAAAAGCGCCGAAACTTTTTGCAATCGTTTGGAAAAATTTCACGGCGCAGAAACGAACACAAAATTAACAAATTTTCATTGAATTACGGTTGTAATTGCCAACGGCGCTATCTCGAAGAGCCTAAAATTACCAAGATCTTATTTCACCATATATCCATAATATGGTGATCAAGTACACCGTATCATGGTTCTATATTCCACCAACTCTTTAATAAGATTGTTTGTCGAGTTCATAAAGCTGTCGTACAGTTCAGGATTGGATATTTTCAGTCTCCCCTGGATTATAACTTGTGTTTCATCGATAAATTCAGAGCGCCCTTTTCTAAATCCTCGCACCGTAATTTGTGCCTCTGTCAAAAATTTCATTAACCCGGCAGGCTAAATAACAATATCTCTGTAGAAAAAGCAATATGTATGTAGAGGTGTTAAAAAAATTAAAAACAACTTACAATAAAGTTGCTATTAAAATTTTGTTTGCTTCGGTAGTATGAATTATTTTCACCGTCATGAAAACCACTTGACGGACTTGAGACACCATTACGACGACCGCCTTCCAATTGGTACCCTGTCATTATCGTTGTTCTATTGTTGTGGCTATGATCGTTGATTCTTCTATTTTCATCCCGCCTTTGTTCCAACGTACTACTATAATATTTTGCTGAGCTATGAACGTTGCCGAAACTACTGTCATTATTCATTGGTGGCTGGGTGCTAACACTGCTTGGATCACGACTCTTACCGCTTGTTCTACTATAGTTGTTAGTCATTTGCCGATTGCTAAAATTATTGTCGCTCATACTTTCGCTACTTATCGAAGGGTTTGTAGCGTTCAAAGACTCCGGCCTGTTGTTATGACGTCTGACTGGTGGTAGCGGCGCACCGTTTCGTCTAGCATTAGTTCCAGAGTTCGTTTTCGACAACGGCTGTAGTAGCACAAGCTTTCGCGCGTCATCGGCTGTGATCACTTTGACAATCGTATTCGGGACAAATCCGACACGATTGTTGATGTTTCGACATTGCCACCACTGCTTGCGGTCGTTGATAACCTGCAATAAATTAAATACAGTTCAAACTGTAGGGTAATATAATTTGGCACCATTTAACTGATGCGTTCAGAACCTTATGAAATCTGACACAAGTTTTATCCGTTATTACATCTGTTATAGCGTGGTATATATTTTTACGCATAGTACCATAATAATTATTTTTATGTATACTTGATTCTCGCTTCTGTGTTTAGCTTGCAGCGGTAACCGAAAGACTTTTCAACACAAAACAAATGCCGAAAAATACACAATTACGGAATGCAATAAAAGCAAATGCCTCACGAGCCGCAAAAATCAATTATACTACAATACTGATACATACATTTGTTGCAGTTGTTATTGAATGTAACGACCGTTCGCAATGCATGTTTTCGGCAAGAATATAATTACAGTACTCGCCACAATTGACTATCGCCTTACTGGTAAACATCGGCGCATTCAAAACATATACACGACCAATGCTTCAACAAAAAATGTAACCCATCTATCGCCAGTAAATTTTATACCTATACAATATCAGTTTGAGCACAATCGCGGATCAGAGATACCGTGTATAATTTTAAAAGTTAAAATCACAGATAGACCACTTATACGATCTGAAACTTAATGGAAGAACTCACAGATCATAGATTTGGTCTTAATCTTAATGAATATATGCGCAGGTAACAGATCCCATCTAATTTACGAGCAGTTTACAAATTTATATAGTCTTAACCATTTCCCACCTTGAATTACGCATTTGTAGAAACGTACATTGTGACGCGATGCACTAACTGAGATTGTCGTGTGGTGTATTTTTATGTATATGTATGTAAATTGCAGTTTGCACACTTTGTGAACTTCTTTAACCGCGCATCATTAATGGCTAATGCACAAGACTCGTGCGTGAATGAACAACGTTCAATCGGCCGGTGCCGCAAAATTTTGTCCATTGTTATATGAAATTCACATTTAATTCATGGGGTCAAAGGGTTGATCAAAATTTAGACTATCGCTTTATTAACCATTTCCACCATAGAGACACACACTTGTAGCAACGTACAATCACGGACAAAAATAAGTGCACAAAAAACGAACGCGGAACTCGAACGAACGTAAACGCAAAAGGACGTTAGAACAAACGTAAACAAAATTTATCGCACATTAGAACTAATTTTTGCATTGGTTTATGACGAACGTAAATTCAAACGAATGTTGTAACGTTAGTTTATAAACGAACGATAAATAAAAGTTGTGTTCGTTTTTGTGCACTTATTTCAGTCTGTGGCTGTATACTGCGACACGATGCACTAGTTGAGTTTGTCGTGTGGGGCGTGTTCGCAAGCTTTATGAGGTTCTTTGAAGAATCGAGCGCAGCTCCAAAAAGCGTAGAGGATAATGTAGAAGACTCGTACCCAATCGATCCAGGTTCAACCAGCCGGCGCGGCAAAAGTTTGTTTCATACCTAATACAAATTTAGGAGGGAAAATGTTAATCTTCATAGAAAATAATCACAGATCACAAGCTATGTACCCTCTTATTGTAACCAAGATTACCATAACTCGATGAAGCACTTCCAAATCACATAATTATATGCACAGCACGCGTTAATGAGTATCGCCTTGCTAGCAAGCGAGCAGTACTATAATATCGAGCGAGCAGTACTATAATATCGAGCGAGCAGCATTCATTTGTACCGTGAACGTATATTGTATTAATTTTTAGCGTAAATCGTAGTTACTGTCTTAACCTTAACGTACTAAAAACGTAGTAGGACGGTTTATTGCGCAAGACGTTACCGATTATATAGGTAATAATAACAATAATGATAATTATTGCTAAGTCAAACCGGCAGTCATCTTAGCGGCAGGCATTTGGTAATGTACATAATGCACAGGCTCGGCCAGAAAAATGTGGAACTGTTAAAATAGATAAAAATTGGTTTTAATTTGTATAGGGTCGTTTTAGTGGCCTTCCTGTGACAGTTTATTTGTATTTCGTTAAAAACACAAGTTTGAAAATTGTATAGTTCGAAGAGCAACCCCCATTTCATACCACATGATAAATCCGGGCTCCCGCTAGATCCGAACCAGCGAGAGCCGGCTCTGGCTTCCTGACAAAATTTTCCGATAAAAGAGAGTGCAAGCACCAACAACTGCTCTGTAATATTTTCAGTCGGCTTGGTCGCATGACTTGAATGTATATAATTAAATGTTAAGCACGAAATTTTTGACAAGCAAGCGGGATTCGCCCTCAAATCGTAAACATTTCAAGTGGTCGATACAACAACAGCAATAGTACGGGCAGCAGTCAATCGTCGTTCAACGCAACCCTGCCATTAGCTGGATCCACTACGGATGGTAGCTCCCACGGAGGGTTGTCTGGTATTTTATCTCCGCGGCAGGCGACATTTCTTCGTGATATGCTGTCGAGACGCTCAACAGTTGTACGGGTAACACATGATCGGACTGGAGTTAATCAAAAGGAGTTGTCCGTGTCTCGGGGTGAATACATCGAGGTAAATGTTTAACTGATTTACGGTGAAATGTTGTGAAAGTTGTCACAAAAATTTGTTTCTAATATTTACCGAATACATTCAAGTCATGCGACCAAGCCGACTGAAAATATTACAGAGCAGTTGTTGGTGCTTGCACTCTCTTTTATCGGAAAATTTTGTCAGGAAGCAAGAGGCGCTCTCGCTGGTTCGGATCTAGCGGGAGACCGGATTTATCATGTGGTATGAAATGGGGGTTGCTCTTCGAACTATACAATTTTCAAACTTGTGTTTTTAACGAAATACAAATAAACGGTCACAGGAAGGCTACTAAAACGACCCTATAATGATTAAATCCAATTTTTATCTATTTTAACAGTTTCACATTTTTCTGGCTGAGCCTGTGCATTGTGTACATTACCAAATGCCTGCCGCTAAAATGACTGCCGGTTTGACTTAGCAATAGTTATCAAAATTATTACCTATATAATCAGTAACGCCTTGCGCAATAAACCGTCCTACTACGTTTTTAGTACGTTAAGGTTAAGACGGTAACTACGATTTACGCTAAAATTAATATAATACACGTTCACTGTACAAATGACTGCTGCTCGCTCGATATTATAGTACTGCTCGCTTGCTGGCAAGGCGACACTCATTAACGCGTGCTGTGTATATAATTTATTATGTGATTTGGAAGTGCTTCCTTGGTTACAATAAGAAGGTACATAGCTTGTGATCTGTGATTATTTTCTATGAAGATTAACATTTTCCCTCCTAAATTTGTATTATATTATTTATACCAAATTTTGGTATGAAACAAACCTTTGCCGCGCCGGCTGGTTGAACCTGGATCGATTGGGTACGAGTCTTCTACATTAGCCTCTACGCTTTTTGGAGCTGCGCTCGATTCTTCAAAGAACCTCATAAAGCTTGTGAACACGCCCCACACGACAAACTCAACTAGTGCATCGTGTCGCAGTATACAGCCACAGACTGAAATAAGTGCACAAAAACGAACACAACAACGTTCGTTTATAAACTAACGTTACAACATTCGTTTGAGTTTACGTTCGTCATAAACCAATGCAAAAATTAGTTCTAATATGCGATAAATTTTGTTTACGTTTGTTTTAACGTCCTTTTGCGTTTACGTTCATTCGAGTTCCGCGTTCGTTTTTGTGCACTTATTTTTGTCCGTGATTGTACGTTGCTACAAGTGTGTGTCTTTATGGTGGAAATGGTTAATAAAGCGATGGTCTAAATTTTGATCAACAATTTCATCCCATGAATTAAATGTGAATTTCATATAACAATGGACAAAATTTTGCGGCACCGGCCGATTGAACGTTGTTCGTTCACGCACGAGTCTTGTGCATTAGCCATTAATGATGCGCGGTTAAGGAAGTTCACAAAGTGTGCGAACTGCAATTTACATACATATACATAAAAATACACCACACGACAATCTCAGTTAGTGCATCGCGTCACAATGTACGTTGCTACAAATGCGTAATTCAAGGTGGGAAATGGTTAAGACTATATAAATTTGTAAACTGCTCGTAAATTAGATGGGATCTGTTACCTACGCATATATTCATTAAGATTAAGACCAAATCTATGATCTGTGAGTTCTTTCATTAAGTTTCAGATCGTATAAGTGGTCTATCTGTGATTTTATCTTTTAAAATTATACACGGTATCTCTGATCCGCGATTGTGCTCAAACTGATATTGTATAGGTATAAAATTTACTGGCGATAGATGGGTTACATTTTTTGTTGAAGCATTGGTCGTGTATATGTTTTGAATGCGCCGATGTTCACCAGTAAGGCGATAGTCAATTGTGGCGAGTACTGTAATTATATTCTTGCCGAAAACATGCATTGCGAACGGTCGTTACATTCAATAACAACTGCAACAAATGCACTATTATATTAAACAATATTGTAGTATAATTGATTTTCGCGGCTCGTGAGGCATTTGCTTTTATTGCATTCCGTAATTGTGTATTTTTCGGCATTTGTTTTAGTGTTGAAAAGTCTTTCGGTTACCGCTGCAAGCTAAACACAGAAGCGAGAATCAAGTACACATAAAAATAATTATTATGGTACTATGCGTTAAAATATATACCACGCTATAACAGATGTAATAACGGATAAAACTTGTGTCAGATTTCATAAGGTTTTGAACGCATCAGTTAAATGGTGCCAAATTATTACCAGCAATAA
>JASANE010026790.1:0-17701 GCA_030248225.1 Trileptium ribeirensis
CCAAGAAGGAATCCTAAGACCACATATTGCACTTCAGAAAAACTTTTGTACAATGGTTTATATTAACCGTTGAAGCGAAACAAAAAATATAAAAAATGTAATAGCTCGTTGACTCAAAGTATGCCAGAGAAGGAATCCTCAGACCACATTTTGCACTTCAGAAAAACTTTTGTACAATGTTTTAAATTAACCGTTGAAGCGAAACAAAAAATATCAAAAATGTAATAGATCGTTGACTCAAAGTATGCCAGAAAAGGAATCCTCGGCAGCACACCTTGCACTTCAGAAAAACTTTTGTACATTGTTTTATATTATCAGTTGAAGCGAAACAAAAAATATCAAAAATGTAATAGCTCGTTGACTCAAAGTATGCCAGAGAAGGAATCCTCAGACCACATATTGCACTTCAGAAAAACTTTTGTACAATGGTTTATATTAACCGTTGAAGCGAAACAAAAAATATAAAAAATGTAATAGCTCGTTGACTCAAAGTATTCCAGAGAAGGAATCCTCAGACCACATATTGCACTTAGAAAAACTTTTATACAATGTTTTATATTAACCGTTGAAGCGAAACAAAATATAAAAAATGTAAACATCGTTGACTCAAAGTATGCCAGAGAAGGAATCCTCAGACCACATATTGCACTTCAGAAAAACTTTTGTACAATGTTTTATATTAATCGTTGAAGCGAAACAAAAAATATAAAAAATGTAATAGCTCGTTGACTCAAAGTATGCCAGAGAAGGAATCCTCAGACCACATATTGCACTTCAGAAAAACTTTTATACAATGTTTTATATTAACCGTTGAAGCGAAACAAAACATATAAAAAATGTAATAGCTCGTTGTACTCAAAGTATGCCAGAGAAGGAATCCTCAGACCACATATTGCACTTCAGAAAAACTTTTGTACAATGTTTTATATTAATCGTTGAAACGAAACAAAAAATATAAAAAATGAAATAGCTCGTTGACTCAAAGTATGCCAGAGAAGGAATCCTCAGACCACATATTGCACTTCAGAAAAACTTTTGTACAATGTTTTATATTAATCGTTGAAGCGAAACAAAAAATATAAAAAATGTAATAGCTCGTTGACTCAAAGTATGCCAGAGAAGGAATCCTCAGAACCACGTATTGCACTTCAGAAAAACTTTTGTACAATGGTTTATATTAACCGTTGAAGCGAAACAAAAAATATAAAAAATGTAATAGCTCGTTGACTCAAAGTATGCCAGAGAAGGAATCCTCAGACCACATATTGCACTTCAGAAAAACTTTTGTACAATGGTTTATATTAACCGTTGAAGCGAAACAAAAAATATAAAAAATGTAATAGCTCGTTGACTCAAAGTATGCCAGAGAAGGAATCCTCAGACCACATATTGCACTTCAGAAAAACTTTTGTACAATGTTTTATATTAACCGTTGAAGCGAAACAAAAAATATCAAAAATGTAATAGCTCGTTGACTCAAAGTATGCCAGAAAAGGAATCCTCAGACCACATATTGCACTTCAGAAAAACTTTTGTACAATACTTTAAATTTACTGAGTATTTTAATGCGTTCCTTTTAAAATACCAGGTTTTGTGGCGGTGCTTAAATGATTAAGATAGATTTAAATACAATTATTAACGATTTCACTAATGAGTGCAGTGCCAATATAATCATCTTCAATTGGTACTATAAGCTACAGCAGAATTTGAAATGTAACAACATATATTTTACCTACTATTTCTGGAATAAACAATCTTTCCAAGCAACATAAATTTTATATGAGTTGAATTTTTGTCTCAAGGATATGTATATCGGCTTATTAATACAATACACGTATGATGTTTGGGGATAATTTCAGTGTCCATAATAACCTTTCATCCCAAATTCACAAGTATAAACCACTCTAAACTGTCTAATTTTTACTAAAAGGAAATGTCACTATTTGCTTTGCGTTTCGAACCCGACTGTCAGCAAAGCAATAAAGAAAACTCTTTTATGTAGTTAGTAAGATAATTCTTGATAATAATTTTGTGGACTAACATAATTTTGATGAGGTAAATTATCGCAGTTTACTTGTAACTGTTTCAAATAAAAATTATCTCTCAATTTGATTCGAAAAATTGTTATAAACTCATTTTAAAACAACCTTATAATTTTATATATATTCTTCCTGTTATCGTGTTCAAACGGAATACCTCAAATTGCTTTTAATATCTATATACGTTTAGCTGTCGTCGCTTAACAGGTGTTTAATAGACAACAAAGGATAGGTAATAACAATAATATTCTGATTGTAGAGAGAATTTTGTGCGGTTGTAGCGAGCAGTATTAATATATTGTACGCAGTTAATTTATAATTTTAAATCTAATTATATATATTATAGATGATAATTTTTAGGTTATCTTTATTTTACCTACCACAAGGTATATATAACGAGATTCAGAGTTTACACTATAGCATATTTATTGATTCTAATTATTTTGTTTTATCTTCCGACCAATGTTTAAAAAATTCAAACTCATGCGACCGTTTGCTCGTTGTAATCCTGGCGTTCGGGTATCGTCCCATATATTTTAGAACACATTTTTTCGTATAAATTCAAACAAATAAACGAACAAATGTTTATGAAGAAAATCAAACAAATATATTGATAATGAACACTTTTATGAGTTTCAGAATTTTTTATATTACTAAAGTCAGAAAGGTTACAACAACTGGATATAGGTTGCCACTACAAGTCAGAAAGGTTACAACAAATGGATATTGGTTGCCACTACAAGTCAGAAAGGTTACAACAACTTCATATAGGTTTCCACTACAAGTCAGAAGGGTTACAACAACTGGATATAGGTTGCCGCTACAAGTCAGAAAGGTTACAACAACTGGATATAGGTTGCCACTACAAGTCAGAAAAGTTATAACAACTGGATATTGGTTGCCACGACAAGTCAGAAAGGTTACAACAACTTCATATAGGTTTCCACTACAAGTCAGAAGGGTTACAACAACTGGATATAGGTTGCCGCTACAAGTCAGAAAGGTTACAACAACTGGATATAGGTTGCCACTACAAGTCTGAAAGGTTACAACAACTGGATATAGGTTGCCACTACAAGTCAGAAAAGTTATAACAACAGGATATAAGTTGCCACTACATCGCAAATGATTATCAAAATATATTTCATTCATAATTTTTGGATGTTTTTGAGTCTCTCTAGCTGTTGATATAGGGTGTTTTATGTCCATGTTTTCCGACAAGCTGATTAAAACGCCGTTGTATAAGAAAAAAGAATTGGTTTCACGCATTTGTGCTAGCTTCAGGTTTTCAGAATTGCTTCGAATTTCCACACCTACGAGTTTTGCTTGCAAAGTGGAACAGCCGTTCACCAGAAATTTCTACAATTCCGTGATGTATATATTTTGACATTCGTGTAAATATACAGAACACCAAAATATTTAAATTCAAAGATACTGAGGAAATTAGTATTAAGATAGTGGTATCAAGTACATTAATGCAAGTGTACGCGGCCCATGGATTGTGCAACTAAACGCTGATATGAGATTTTGATACGCGTACCATAAATATAAAAATACCAGAACGGTGACACATTTGCAATGGAAATTCTATATTTTGGCGTACCAAGCCTCTCTCTGCAAAATGCTTTGAGTAGGAAAATTCTCATATGGTTTCGGGCACAAAGAACATTGTAGAGGTCAAACGCGTATTTTTTTCTCAAATTTTCAGAAGTTTGTTTGTCTTATTACTATATATCATAAGAATTCGTAGGAGATACAAATAGTGGTACACTTGTGAGTATATTTACTATTCGTATCTGCGATAATTGTTTTTATGTAAATGTTGTATAATGTGCTTATTGATATATATTATCATTGGTTGGCTCCAGAAATCTCTTACGACGGGTGCTCTCACCTCCATTCCTTCTTACCTAACAAGTTGTTCCAGTATATTTTATCTTTTTTATTATTTATTCATATATTTGATGGCTCAGCTAAAAGCTGAGGTCTGACAGCAGAATGAGAGCCCCTTCTGCTGTCCCTTCTGGATCCAGTAGCGATAGTCACAATAGCCAGGCTACTACAAACTTTCGAGTTCTCACAGATTTGAACGATAAATCAGCGTCTGGTCTGAAGTTGAATGCCAACATTTAGGCTCGGCTCAGATATAAATTATTGGAGTATTTATTATCGTTAACTTTAACTATATATGTTAAGTGGGATAGGGCCAAATTCGTGGACTTGGATAGTGGGTTTGAATAGCCAAACAAGGAGGCCACACACCTGCGGCCAACCACAGTATGTTAATCGATGCAGCTAAATGACATTCAGAACAAAAATTAGGAAAGTTGACTTTGGGATTGACACTTCACTATATATATAAACATACACTGCATGACACCCAACAAAATTCAATACCAACTCAAATCAGCATAGATAGTGCGCTGGAAGAATTTGGACTAGCAACATGTTACTTCTAGTTTAGTTTTGGTTTATTGATTTTAGTTTTATTTAGTATGTACACTGAAAATTGGTTTCTGTGAAATTTAAAAGAAATTTCTTTGAATTTTGCACCAGCAGATATTCCTTTAAAATTTAAAGAAACATTCTATGAAATTTCAAAGAATTATCTTTTAAAAAATATATATCTTTGAAATTTCAAAAATAATTCTTTGAAATTTTAAGCAATATTTCTTTGAATTTTAAAAGAATATATGATGGTGCCAGATTCAAATAATTTTTTTTTATTTCACAAAAGGTATTTTGACTGTATTTGTATTATTTTGTTTCTACTTGTTTTAGTTTTATTGTTTTTTAGTTATGGTTTAGGTAACCCGGTAAAATTCCACGGTGAAGTGGATTATTGTTTGTATACAAGGACGTAGCCAGGGGGTTGCGGGGGTCGCGACCCCTTCTTTTTGGATCAACCCCAAACAAAATTTTTTGAATGATTCCGGCTGAAAAGTATGTCGGAAATTGTCCTATAACTAGCTTCTCTTGCACTAGAAAACAATTAATTTTAACCGTATTTTTGCTCAAACTTCACATGTTTGGAGAAAAATTCGCTATTTTGGCAATTAAAGAATTTTGGCAATTACAATGAACGATATACAACAAATTAAAGAAAGGTGCCCATTCGGTCATAGTTTTCGAAAAGTTTAAGGGCACATGGGGCTGGCCAAAGACGCAAGGTTAGCTCGTAGAAAAGTGCATTACTGAATGACATGCCTTCCTTGACCCCGTTTTCACATTTCTGAGCGCGATCACCGGGAACCTCCTTTAGGCATCCACTTTTGGCCGCTACCCCTCACCCTTTACTTTCAAAATTTCTGGCTATGCCCTTGTTTGTATACGCCAAATAGTGACATGTATAACATTTAATAATGTTTCAAAGTCTTTTGTTGACCGCTTTAGGCAAACACAATGCGACCTGTTAACATTTACTAGACTTATAAAGATTATCTTAGCTGCTAATTCGGTATCGCAAGTAGATGGTAAATGCTAAATCAAAGTTGCCGCATTTTTAAGTAAGCGCGAACCTATAAAACTTGGCTTGCGAATCACAATTCTTCCTCCTACATTATCTCTTCAGTTAGACAAAAATATAAAGTTATTTCGGGCTGATAAGTTGATACTTGAAAATAATGTCAATAAAACAACGCAAATGTCCATGAAACAGCCATTGAAATGATTTGAAACGGCAGACTGATGTGGCTATTAATAGCTTGTTTTGCCGCACATATTTTTTAGCTCAACAGCTTATTAATTTCAAAGAACGCCAGTAAAACGGTGAATACATGCTTCAAAAATTTATTATCTACTGTGCCGGATCCAGAATTTTCGGGTACAGAAACCAATGTGTCCAATATTGGTCCACGCTATAAGGCATAAGCAGAAATCTTAGCTGAAGTTAACCCAATTTTATTCCGTGAAAGTTATCGAATACGGCGATACTAAATTTATTTGTTAACTGTCCTAATGTAAGCTATAACATAGATTGACATCATAAAATTTAACGACAGGCAATATTTGATACTTTTTTATTTTTTCAAACTTTTTTGACATCAAAACAGGAAACACACTAACGATAAAATTGATTACGTAGAGTTCCAAAAAAAGAGAAAAAGTATAGTATTAGGATAGATTTTAGTAAGAATCTGGAATTAAAAAACGTTCACCAGAGGCAGTAAAGCATCACGTTACTCAAAAATGGGGCGGGGTGTGCTTTAGAAAATTTGGACAGGGACAGGGAATTTTGGTTTTTCGCTTAAGTGTTTTCTAATCGTAAGACTTAAGTCAGTTTCTCTGCTGCATTTATCCAGTCATTCAAAACATAGCATCCTTATTTCAAAGCTAAAACGAACAGAAAACATATATTAATTGTCAATTTAAAGTTTCTTTGTTCTCTCGTAAGACTTAAGTCACGTTGTCTGCTGCATTCATCCAGTCTTTCAAGACATAGCATCCTTATTTCAAAGCATAAAACGAACAGAAAACATATGTGAATTGTCAATTTAAAGTTTATTTGTTCTCTCGTAAGACTTAAGTCACAATCTTTGCTGCATTCATCCAGACTTTCAAAACATAGGATCCTTATTTCAAAGCTAAAACGAACAGAAAGCATATATTAATTGTCGATTTAAAGTTTCTTTGTTCTCTCGTAAGACATAAGTCACAATCTTTGCTGCATTCATCCAGTCTTTCAAAACATAGGATCCTTATTTCAAAGCTAAAACGAACAGAAAGCATATATTAATTGTCGATTTAAAGTTTCTTTGTTCTCTCGTAAGACTTAAGTCACGTTCTCTGCTGCATTCATCCAGTCTTTCAAAACATAGCATCCTTATTTCAAAGCATAAAACGAACAGAAAACATATATGAATTGTCAATTTAAAGTTTCTTTGTTCTCTTGTATTAACATAAACTAAATGTACCAATTAACATCCGAAGCGCGATCCTTTTTAAATTTAGGAAAACACGCGTTGTCATAAAAGTCATCACTTCCCAATGGAATCAACGTATGTTTGGGAAGGTATATACCAGTACAGAGATACGTGTATATTTCTATATATTATGTATATACATAATTGCTTAATATCTATCAATGTAAAATGCACAATTGAATCGTTTAACATCTGTTGCACGCGTTAAAACTGTGTTTATAATTTGATATAACTTGTATTTGAGGTCATGATTTGGCTTAATTTAAGATGATATCATTAGATGAGGTGTACCCTAGACAACTTTGAAGAGTACGCGTAGTTTAATATTTGGATAACTTGTGGTTGAAGTCATGATTTGGCTTTATTTAAGTGATATTATAGATGATGCGTGCCCTAGACGACTTTAAAGAGTACGCATGATAAGTACAGCAAAGCAATTATTATGTAAACATAATTAATATGTTGTTACGTACATATACAATATAAGCATAGATAACATATAATTATTTAGAATTTTGTCTTTTAGAGATAAAAGCAACCCTATCGAACTAGTGGCCCGGACGTTATAACGTTGGAAAAAAGATCAGCTTAGAACGGGGGTTTCCGGGGCAGCAGCCCCCCGACTTAGAATTAGGCGTAGTACATGGCTCATATAGAGATCTTAACTTAGGCTAAGACTAAGGCTTAGGCTTAATATATCGAGAACGGCATAGCATGCATTTCACTTCCGCAACTAAAGGTTACATTGGCCGAACTAGTTATGTTATACCTATACTAAATAAATATCGAGCTAAAACAGAATGATATTAAGTCATTTAAATGTTTCTGGGCTAAAGGTTACTGTGATATCATAAAAATCATTTAGATCAATTATTATTTAGAGAATTCGTTTAAATACTTTGCTAATCGCAAAAATCGCCAATTGTCATGTTTTTTATGAAGAAAATTGAATTACATGCACTAAGTACGTGTATTTGTATTTCATCTTGTCTTGAATGGGAGCTTTAATCTGTGATTTTATACTATCACCACGGTTGTTTGTAATTCGGGCGTTATTTTTGAACTATGTATTTGTTCAAGGCCAGACCTAGTGTGTTAGATGTCCCCTCCAATCTATGGTGTCAGCGCCTTGCATTAAACAATAATTTAGGTATATACGAATGAAATTCACTCTCCCTCCCCCCTCTCCCCACCCGTGATGATGTTTTTGATTCAATGTATTTTATTTTCTGACAGACAATACTAAAGAAAATTTTATGGAAACAAACTCAACCTTCTGTTTGCCCAAATAAACAATAATTTAGGTATATACGAATGGAACTAACTTTCCCTCGGGGAATATAACGATTGCAAATTTAAATATATCAAACTAGCAACTTTTTTGTATTCCAGGTAATTTTATGTGCTATGGGCCAGAAAATATCAGTTTTGGTAAGGGGACCCTTGAAATGCAAGTGCCCCAGTTGGAGCTATGAGAGTCCCTAACAACAACATCGTTATACCAAGAATTTCCGTCAAAACAGTTATAAACAATGTCATTCTAGTTAGTATAAAACGCAAGTGCATAGACCTTTTTAGCTATCTGTTGCTTTTGTTCATGTATTTAAGCTATGGCTATTGTTTATTAAGTGTTTCTCCGAAATTACAATAATAATGATAATCGTATTAGAAGGTACACACATTTGTGATATTATGAATATATACTTGACAAAATATTATCCACAGTTCAAAAAAACTATTTTTGAATGCTAAAACTGTGTTCAAAATATTAATTCTAAATATTTATATAATTCTCCAAACGTTTAGGCAAAGGTTATTTTTAAAATATTATAACCCAAGTTAGTACAGATTGTGCGTTTACTTTCAGAGCATTCTATGAAATAAACATGATAGCCATAATTTATATATATATATATATATGTATTCAAGTATCATTATACTTATTTAGGATACAGTATTATATATATATATATATAAATAACTATATGTATCTATATGTTATATCTATATTACTGGATATATAATACGTATATCTGTTACTGGATACTGGATTATATATATATAAAGTAGACAGTTTTACTGTTTGTATCATTACAGCAGATGAGCTAGGATAGTTAATTGTTTAAAACATATTTCTTTAATTTATAGAAGATAGGGGGATTACTCCTACTAAGGTTTAGGGTCCTTGCTCCGTTGAAGATACATTTAGCCACTCCGCGCGTTCTGCGTTCCCCGAGCCTAACCCGCACGAAAAAATTTCTCGACTTTTAGCAAAATTTGGGTTAAAATTGATAAAAATTAACAAAAATAGTGGAAAATTAGAAAAATACGGGAATATGAAGCACCGTTTTAGCAAAACTTGGGGTCTATCCTTACGACGGAACCTCTCCCACCAAAATTTTTGGGTGTGTCGACCCCCTTAACTCTCTCAAAACCTAGTTTATGCCAGTGTTTTCAGACAGAAAAAACCTTGTTTTGTTTAGATGAAAGACGAAATCGACAGCTGACAACCAAGTTTTGTGGTGTTTCCAGTAGTAGAGGATACGATGTGATATCTTTCGATCATTTGTCATGTATTCTATCATTTCATAAGCAATTCGGTCGACACTGATAATGTGTATTTAATATATATTAAGCTTCTGCAGGCTTCTCGACCATTTAGTTTTTACAAATAAACTTAGAAAAGAAAAAACATTAAAAAATATTCAACGAATAAGGGATTTGTAAATTACTGGATACGGGCCTCACTTTACAGAAACAGTATTGTAATGATATACAAAATTAAGAGATTATAGCCAATCCACGGTCTTAGCGCAATTTCTAGTTATATTAGCAAACACTTAATAATAGGTTAGGTGCATTAGAAAATTTTAATATGAAAATGTGCTAAATAAAGACAGTAAATAGCTTTATAATTGTTTTACACCACCACCAAGCATTATTATAGATAGTTGCTAATTACAAGGCGCCTTAACAAAATGCTATTATACAGTTTTGTATCAGTAAATCGGTTAGAATTGAGTTAATAATATGGTAACAATGAAACAAAAATAAATGGGTTGAATTTGTAAAAGGTAAACCAATTTATTCAAACTTACGTTGGATAAATTTGTTATAAGACATGTTTTATATTAAACTAGTTGTCTCTCACTTGAATAGCATACAAAATAGATTTGCTATAACACAAGGTTTATTAAAATGGTTAGGATATATTATTGGTCAGGTTCATATTAAGGATTCAACCGAATTGTTTAGCGATACGCGTAGATAAATGAGAATATAATTTAGTCCTAAATGTTATAGTCATAAGATTAAGATATTTATTATAAGGTCAATGCTTTGTCTTAAACAATTTTATTGTTTAATTATGTACGTGGCTAGTACGTGATGAATGCCTTTTGAACTGTCGATAATATAATTTTAACTATTCAACCAAGCGCATAAATAAAACTATTAATTAAGTCTAGTTAGTTAGTTAGTTATAATGCTAATTTGAGGTTGAAACACCAGTTGGTTAGCACGGGTTTTTTTCGCTCATGCGACTGCGATATTTGGACGATGACGCCGCCTTTAGAAATCAACAAAACTAATTTCTTCCAAATCATTAAATTTCGTCTTTTGAATGCAAACTGTTCCGTCCGGTATGTACACTGCTATTAAATTCTCATTCTCGAATCGCATGAACGCGTTTCAGAAGCAGAACACTGCAGTAAATGTACAGTCTCGTATGCACCATAGGAACTGAATAAATTTGTATAGTATTGTAAATATGTTTAAAATTGGGCATCTGGGCGCCACATAAATATCTCAACAACAAAACGCATAAGTGTTTTGCATAGGCTAATTTAATCTAGAGGCCTAGTATACCCTAGGTGTACAGTTGCAGGGTCCTGTTTATTACTCGTCTTTAGATTTGGGTGTAACGATAAACCGCTTCTTAAAGTCCGCCTCACATTGTTGAAATATGTAGAAAAAACTAAAGAACGCAAAATGGCATATATCTTATTCAATTATTTTCTATATATACCTTAATGGACATATTTTTGCAGCTATAGATTTGGTACGTAAGATACGGCCGACCCACTCCCCTCCTTACAGCTGCGTCCTTGGACTGGCACCAAACAGATTGCACGGTATTGTTATGTAAAGCTAAATACAATAAATACGGTGAATTAAAATGTATAGGAGCATTGAATTACTTGTGGAATTTGCCGTTATAGGCTCAGCCACCAAATATTTTGTGGGACCGGAGCCCAGAGTTAGCCACCAATGACATCAGGTGTAAATATGTGACGTGCCAGCAGTACACGTATCGCTACAGTAGTTGTCATGAAAACAGCAACAACAACGACAAAGTAGAATTCTATAAAAGCATATATAATGTGCATTTATATAGATTAAAAATTGGAAAGAAATACTGAATTAAATACGGCAGCCTAATGAGCAAAACGGAAATGGGTGAATGCCGCCATATATATATCTGATTTATTAGTACCTGCCAAATTTTATGTAAATTGAGAAATCTACCAGTTTTAAGATATTCCGAAGCCCAATTGTGTCCCTAGCTCTAACTAGAACTTGGTTATCAACATATTCGCGTGGGGAGTAACATTAGAAAATTAGACGGTTTGAGAAAAAGTGCATGGATATGTTTGTTGTCGGCTTTGGTTTATATAGCGTTAACCTGTGGTTTCTCAAATTAGAATGAATAGCGAAAAAACTATCCATGTTAAGATTGATGTAATTATGTAAACATTTGAAACCATTTTGCAGACCGAAATTGAGACGTCGGTCCTCCAGCGGCATCAGCTGTACATGGATAAGGCGCGATACAAATGAACTTGACTCAATAACTGCGTTGTCATGTAATCTACGATTCGCTATGCTTTTTTTCAAATATACCTACAGTGTGTTCGGGGTTTAAGGTCGATTGCTATAATGACACCAGGATCTTTGTAATAATCAACTTGTGGGAGAAATCCATTGCTAAGAACATACTGAGCGGTGGAATTAGTTCAAAAATACAGCAATTTGATGGTGAAATTTTTTAACTGCCACATATGAGCCCAAGCTTGGGGTGAGTTATGAGAGTGCTGAATATTCTGGTGGAATTCTGCTCTTGAATTTGGAGCGAAGCTATATAAATCCGAATTGCCATCAAAGATTTAACAGTTCACAGTTATATCACATGCAAAATAGTTTATATACATAAGAAATAGTGTTGATCCAGCATACTACCCTGTGGTAATGTCCTAAACTGTTGTCCTGAGTTGTCCTAAGCCAACTGTCCTAAGCCTAGCTACATCTGCCAGTTAGCCCTCAGTAAATTTAATAACCTGAAATGCAACACGCTGCTGAAAAGTTAAGTTACTTGATTAAAGAATAAATCTGACATAAAATTAATACGCCAAAATTAATTTTTATTACATAAACTTTGTTATTGAAACGTAAAATTATAAACCCTGTGGTAATGTCCTAAACTGTTGTCCTGAGTTGTCCTAAGCCAACTGTCCTAAACCTAGCTACATCTGCCAGTTAGCCCTCAGTAAATTTAATAACCTGAAATGCAACACGCTGCTGAAAAGTTAAGTTACTTGATTAAAGAATAAATCTGACATAAAATTAATACGCCAAAATTAATTTTTATTACATAAACTTTGTTATTGAAACGTAAAATTATAAACCCTGTGGTAATGTCCTAAACTGTTGTCCTAAGCCAACTGTCCTAAGCCTAGCTACATCTGCCAGTTAGCCCTCAGTAAATTTAATAACCTGAAATGCAACACGCTGCTGAAAAGTTAAGTTACTTGATTAAAGAATAAATCTGACATAAAATTAATACGCCAAAATTAATTTTTATTACATAAACTTTGTTATTGAAACGTAAAATTATAAACCCTGTGGTAATGTCATAAACCGTTGTCCTGAGTTGTCCTAAGCCAACTGTCCTAAACCTAGCTACATCTGCCAGTTAGCCCTCAGTAAATTTAATAACCTGAAATGCAACACGCTGCTTAAAATTTAAGTTACTTGATTAAAGAATAAATCTGACATAAAATTAATACGCCAAAATTAATTTTTAATACATAAACTTTGTTATTGAAACGTAAAATTATACGGCCAAAGTAACCCTGAGCGGCGTAACTAAAATGCAGGCCATGCCGTTCTCGATATACTAAGCCTAAGCCTTAGTCTTAGCCTAAGCTAAGGTCCTTATATGACACATATACTAAGCCTAAGCCTATGTCGGGTGGCTGCCGCCCCCCGAACCCCCCGCTCTAAGCTGTTCTTTTTTCTAACGTTATAACGTTACTCGTATAATTTATACGATGAGTTTCTAAACATTCATAATTGCGTCTCAAGATGTCTTGCTAAAAGTGATAATTTCGGCCGTCTCAAGAGGTCTTGCTAAAAGTGATAATTTCGGCCGTCTCAAGAGGTCTTGCTAAAAGCTATAATTTCGGCCGTCTCAAGAGGTCTTGCTAAAAGTGATAATTTCGGCCGTCTCAAGAAGTCTTGCTAAAAGTGATAATTTCGGCCGTCTCAAGAGGTCTTGCTGAAAGTGATAATTTCGGCAGTCTCAAGAGGTCTTGCTAAAAGTGATAATTTTGGCCGTCTCATGAGGTCTTCCTAAAAGTCATAATTTCGGCCGTCTGAAGAGGTCTTTCGAAAAGTGATAATTTCGGCCGTCTCAAGAGGTCTTGCTAAAAGTGATAATTTCGGCCGTCTCAAGAGGTCTTGCTAAAAGTGATAATTTGGGCCGTCTCAAGAGGTCTTGCTAAAAGTGATAATTTCGGCCGTCTCACGAGGTCTTGCTAAAAGTCATAATTTCGGCCGTCTCAGAAGGTCTTGCTAAAAGTGATAATTTCGGCCGTAAAAAAACGGTGAGCGCTATTCGTGTTGAACAAGGGTAGCGTGAAATTTGATGATACATTTTCAACAACCCAAGCGTAATACTAAGTATAAGGTTCAAGTCTGAAGTAATACAAACATACAGGTGGATCCTACTTCCAGACCCCCAACACAAGATTTCCATTGTGGGATTTATAATAGTCCCTGGCCCATTCATGTTTCTGGGTCATATGTTAACCCAAGGAATACTTTAAAACTAAAAATTGTATTTGATATTTTGTTTACGATAGTGATGAGTCGTGATGAAAAGATCTTCATTTGCAAATTTTTATATTTGGTTTCAAAAGACTGCCTTATGATGTTTTTGCTACTTGTGGAATGTAATACGTTTTACCTTAAATGAAAACTTCACAAAACTCATGACAATTACTAGCCTGGAACGTAGTAAATAAATTCAAAGATATAGACGGTTGCGAAATTTATAGTCATATTTTCAGTTATAAGCCAATCAGTCATATTTTGGCCGTATAACAATGTTTAAATGTATTTTCGCTTTAGGTTGGATTCGTCTACAACGTTTTTGACGAATTTACGGCACTCACTTGGAAAAACATATATTGTGTCTCCGGGCTTGTTTTGAGACACGCGTGTACACCAAATGGACTAATAACTAAGCAATATAGGCTCAAGTTCGATTTGGAATCGCTCACACAACAATTCTGATAAATATTAAAGATAATGTTCAAGTCTGACGTACTGGAAACAACATATATTTCACCACGATCAGGCTTACATTAACATAACAGCGTTCAGTGAACACCATATCGTCTCATAAATACTACCAAAATTAAATGAACGTATTGTGATGGTATTTATGGCTCTCATTAACTAATTAATATTAAAGTGTCGATATTTGAGTTATTCCAATTGTTCCATGCACATTAAAATCAATCTACGCTGAACTAATATTATACATTATACTATTTAGGTATTATTTTGTAAGTTATACGCTTCTGCTAAATATTTTCTGTAATAATATATATTGTTCAATTATTGATCCTTATACTGGTGAAACACGTGAAATCGATCGCCAATAGTTCCATCCACATTAAAATGAATCAACGCTGAAATATCATTATGCTATAATTTAGGTATTATTTTGTAAGTAGTATGCTTCTGCTAAATATTTCCTACAATGATATATATTACTTGCTCAATTATTGATCCTTATAATATTGAGAGACGTAAAATCGATCGTCATATAATAATTCCTTCTCTCGCGCTAAATTAATTATTAATCAATAATTATAATTATTATGATTATTGTATATATATAGTCAAATCGATATGCCAATTATAGTAATAAATACGTGGTTCATACTGACTTTTGACTCTTTCGAATTCGAAATTATTTTTGTGCGTTTAGTAGGTATTTATTTATTCGTTAAGAGCGTGTTTAGGATCGATTGTGTTTTTCTTGTCTCATCACATTACGTCCAACATCATATTATCGTACCACACAAGTGATAATGGCATCGTTTTATTTTTTATCATCGCCATAGAAGCGCTCCGAATAGCGACGAAAACAATCCAATTTCCTTAAAACGAAAAATTAATAATAAATGTCTTCAACCAAAAAACACAATTATTATTGCTCGATGCTAAAACGTGTTTAACTTCTCTCGCTGTTTATTAAACTGGCCTGGTCATTTGAATATTGAACTGCTGCTACCTGTCGTATCTAAAAAGCTAAAAGACCTTGAGACGCCGATTCGGATTTATACTCTTCTCTACAAGGACACAACAAGTATTTGTGAGGCCATTACTTTTGTATCACTTTTGCGACCTGTGGTGTGGTGTTTCTAACATCTTTCCCTGGTCCTTTAAAACGTTCAGGATATTAGGGTGCTGCGCTCGCCTGAGTTGAAAATGAAGAAACAGCTCCGAGATGCGACTTCAGGCTCATGTTCCACTGAAAATTGCCATAACAAGCATTTAGTGGCGGTTACTACATGTGCATCGAGGCCAGGCCTCAGACATTCCTTGCTCGCAGCAAGTGCCTTGACATACAATTTATCAATATATATATGCACGGGCGGCGATCCCGCAAAATAGTGGAAGAGATGGTCATAATGTTTCTTTGGTTCTTATCGCCGGATCTTGATTTCTGGGGCGGGCGGGGAAGGGAGATGGAACTTTCTCACCCCCCCCCCCCGGAATCGCCGTCCATGTATATATTAGGGTTTGCAATCCTATTAAATTAAACTTTAAAGTGTACTTTGTTGCAATATTGAGCAAAAATGCGGGTTGTTTTTGAAAACAAATATTCAAAATTATGCATTTATTTTATGAATGAATGGTGACTTGTTTGAACTTGAGACCGTTTTGTTTAGCAACATCAGTTTTAGTTATTGGTGGCTAGTTAAACGGAAAAGTGTTGCGTTTTCTGTCATAGCCAGAATTGAGACCAGACTCAACCGTATCGTCTGTCACACATGCTAAGTTGAAGCTTTAGGCAACTAAAACGAACTATTCTAGATGACACAAATGTTAACAGTGAAATATACACACACGGATTTTGTTCAAAAATTAAGCTTTCCGCTATATATTTCTCAATTTCAACAATATTGAGAAAATAGCGATGATATAATCCAAAGGCAGATTCTTTCTTAAAATATGAACTAAACAATCGCCAATCAATTAATATATTATAGGAGATGAATACATGATTTTGGCACAAAAGTGGCTGTTTTTGCTGTCTTTTTAGTAGGCAAAGAGGCACCCGGCTATACATTAGACGGCTAGATACAATATCTCTGCTTACCGTAATGCAAAAAAATGTCAGATCACTTTAGTGGTTATTATATTTCAGACGGTAACACAAAATTGGATGTGATTTTGGACCTAAAAGAGTTCTTTGTGTACTCCCTAATCTTGAATTCGGTACATATCGTCTATTTCTTATCCATTATAAGCAACTTGTGATGTAACATTAACTAAATGCTACAATTTGATGGTTTGGTGTTACACTCGTGGTATCACTTGACAAATTTGAGATACATAAAATATATAGAATCTATATCATATATACAATCTGAAATTAAGTTTCTTCAACTAAATGGTGTAATGATAAATTATATAAACAATTTGGGATGGGAAAAACTGCTATGAAAGGTGTATTTTGAATGTACATTAGCAGCCTGATCAACCCGTTAAAGAAGTAGACTACCAATGACTTTTAACCACAGTCATTGAGCTAGCAACTTGAGCAATTTGTGTCAAACAAAAAGTCTGCGGGATTTAAATTACGCAATTTTTTTCAGTTTCAGAAATGATTCTTTAGTTAATTTGAAAATCACCAGACATATATTAATGTTTGATTGTGTTTAATTTTAACTAATTTATTAAACTTACTTATCTACTATAGGTACAGATGGGGGTATGGGGATATATGTACCCCAAGATTTGGTAACCTAGTGTCAACACTCCTCCGCATTAATATAGGTAAGAGTGTAATAGGGAATAGTATGACACTTCCCTGCACTCACATATTAGCCCGTGTTTGTGATACGGCCATTTCGGCCTAACCCCACCCAGTTTTTTCGAATGTCGAGATGCCCCAAAAATACTGGGGGCGGGGGCCGGTTTATCAGCAGCTGCTTATGAACCAGCCCCCCCCCCAGAAATTGGGGAGTGGGTCCGACCGACCCTCCCACCCTCCCCCCCCAAAATTACCGTGGGCGGGTCCGAGCTATCCCCCCAGAAACTGGCGAAGTCAGGCCGAAAACGCCCGTATCATCAAACACGGGCTAATATGTGAGTGCAGGGAAGTGTCATACTCTTCCGTAATGCACTCTTGGTATATGTAATGACGTCAAAGTCTCTGGT
>JASANE010026791.1:0-65402 GCA_030248225.1 Trileptium ribeirensis
GGTCGGAACGACCCTGTTACATTGGCACCGTGCGATTTTTATATTTAAGAATCAGTCATTAGTAATAAAAAGCGATACATTAAAACAGCCCCCTATTGTGTATTTTATATATTTGTTCTTGTTTGTGACTTTATAATTTTTAAACTGACAGCATTGGCACCGTGCGATTTTTATATTTAAGAATCAGTCATTAGTAATAAAAAGCGATACATTAAAACAGCCCCCTATTGTGTATTTTATATATTTGTTCTTGTTTGTGACCTTATATTGTTGAAACTGACAGCGTTGGCACCGTGCGATTTTTATATTTAAGAATCAGTCATTAGTAATAAAAAGCGATACATTAAAACAGCCCCCTATTGTGTATTTTATATATTTGTTCTTGTTTGTGACCTTATATTGTTGAAACTGACAGCATTGGCACCGTGCGATTTTTATATTTAAGAATCAGTCATTAGTAATAAAAAGCGATACATTAAAACAGCCCCCTATTGTGTATTTTATATATTTGTTCTTGTTTGTGACCTTATATTGTTGAAACTGACAGCATTGGCACCGTGCGATTTTTATATTTAAGAATCAGTCATTAGTAATAAAAAGCGATACATTAAAACAGCCGCCTATTGTGTATTTTATATATTTGTTCTTGTTTGTGACCTTATATTGTTGAAACTGACAGCGTTGGCACCGTGCGATTTTTATATTTAAGAATCAGTCATTAGTAATAAAAAGCGATACATTAAAACAGCCCCCTATTGTGTATTTTATATATTTGTTCTTGTTTGTGACTTTATATTGTTGAAACTGACAGCATTGGCACCGTGCGACTTTTATATTTAAGAATCAGTCATTAGTAATAAAAATCGATACATTAAAACAGCCCCCTATTGTGTATTTTATATATTTGTTCTTGTTTGTGACCTTATATTGTTGAAACTGACAGCGTTGGCACCGTGCGATTTTTATATTTAAGAATCAGTCATTAGTAATAAAAAGCGATACATTAAAACAGCCCCCTATTGTGTATTTCATATATTTATTCTTGTTTGTGACCTTATATTGTTGAAACTGACAGCATTGGCACCGTGCGACTTTTATATTTAAGAATCAGTCATTAGTAATAAAAATCGATACATTAAAACAGCCCCCTATTGTGTATTTTATATATTTGTTCTTGTTTGTGACCTTATATTGTTGAAACTGACAGCGTTGGCACCGTGCGATTTTTATATTTCAGAATCAGTCATTAGTAATAAAAAGCGATACATTAAAACAGCCCCTATTGTGTATTTTATATATTTGTTCTTGTTTGTGACCTTATATTGTTGAAACTGACAGCATTGGCACCGTGCGATTTTTATATTTAAGAATCAGTCATTAGTAATAAAAAGCGATACATTAAAACAGCCCCCTATTGTGTATTTTATATATTTGTTCTTGTTTGTGACCTTATATTGTTGAAACTGACAGCTTTGGCACCGTGCGATTTTTATATTTAAGAATCAGTCATTAGTAATAAAAAGCGATACATTAAAACAGCCCCCTATTGTGTATTTTATATATTTGTTCTTGTTTGTGACCTTATATTGTTGAAACTGACAGCGTTGGCACCGTGCGATTTTTATATTTAAGAATCAGTCATTAGTAATAAAAAGCAATACATTAAAACAGCCCCCTATTGTGTATTTTATATATTTGTTCTTGTTTGTGACCTTATATTGTTGAAACTGACAACATTGGCACCGTGCGATTTTTAGATTTAAGAATCAGTCATTAGTAATAAAAAGCGATACATTAAAAAAGCCCCCTATTGTGTATTTTATATATTTGTTCTTGTTTGTGACCTTATATTGTTGAAACTGACAGCATTGGCACCGTGCGATTTTTATATTTAAGAATCAGTCATTAGTAATAAAAGCGATACAGTAAAACAGCCATTAAAAGTGCTGCTTTCCCCATAATTTTGTTGCATGGAAAGAAATTCTGTGGCCTTTCCGAATCTGTTAACAACTGCACATTTTGTGAGCCGCTAAGTCAAATATATATGTGAAATGGTGGAATAATTTTCTGCAGCATGAGTCCTACCGTTATCAAGGTATACGCGGCCACCGACCTTTGGTTTGATGTTTGGTTAAAAAGATATTTTTGACATTTCTTATTAGGCATTTAGAAGATCTGTTTGAATCGTAATGGACTCTGTAGGCATCTGACATAATTAAATGTAATGTGCAGCAACTATCATCTAACTACTGCAAATACAATCGTAGTTGACAACTCAGCTGGTGATGATTTTATAATATGAGTTGAATGAAATTGTGAGTTAAATTTGCCATTAAGCGACCATACAGAATCTAGTTTTAAAACGCTCAAAATAAATTATCTGTTGATGAAGCCTTCTAATATCACACGAAAGCGGAGGCAGGGTCCTACCAAAAATTTTCATCATTTTTCATTTCCAAAATATCAGCACCTGCGCCGTTACAATTTATTTTTAAAGGGGGCACTGGTGTGAAGACAAAATTTTTTTCAAGTCTACTTGCGAAATATTTTGCAAAAATTTTAGGAGGCAATGATACCTGGACTATCATGAAAAGGAAGGCGTTTTTTGGCACAACAATTTACCCGCATTTCTGCAAGTTGTAGGATGCAGTTGGTGCCCAAATTTACGTATACAAAAAGAATGTTTAGTGTAACCACCACCCTCCCTATAATTTTATGGCGACGCCATTGATACAGTGAGAGTCATGACTATTCCAGAATTCCCAAAAATACTCCAATTTTACATGCAACCACATCACCTATTCAGTTAATGGAACCAAAGTGCATTAGGGAAGAGTATGACACTTCCCTGCACTCACATGTTAGCCCATGTTTGATGACGCGGGCGTTTTCGGCCTTACCCCCAGTTTCTGGGGAGGGGGTCGAGATGCCCCGACCCCCCCAGTTTTTTTCTTTGGGGGGGGTCGGTTCATAAGCAGCAGAAACATAAGGATGCAAGGCCGAAAACGCCCCCGTCATCAAGCAAGGGTTTATATGTGAGTGCAGGGAAGTGTCATACCGTTCCCTAATTCACTCTTGATGAAACGTAAGGTATTTAACGTTTGCGCAGTAAATTACGCATAATTTAACTGTTAACCAATGTCATGAATTGCCAGAAGTATGATTTGCCACGACAAATTCACTTGTTGTGCAGACCTCTTCTTCACAAAAATTCGTATCGAGATGCCGCAAACAATTTTTCGTCGCCTGCCATTATTTTCAAAGTATAAAGATATTGAAATGGACTTTCATAACCTGCAGTGATGTGTAATCATATAGTTCCCCCCTTATGTTGTCATGAAATATCTCTATAACATAAGTACTTTTTTGTCCGGACTAAAGTTTTCAATCTAAGCGAGGAACTTGTCGGCATATCAAGCTGTATCTTTTATACATTTGTCGGGGGTTAAACAGCTATATACCATTTTTGGTCTATTTCAATAATAAGCTCAGTCAATTTTAAGGAGCTGATTGCCTACTTTAAACTGTGAATATCTTCCACAAATAGCGGTTTTCGGTCAACTAGATGGTGTGATATAGCGTAATGAGTTGATTTATGCTCACTCATTTACTCATAAATTAAGCCAAGTTTAAGCGAGCTGTAGCTTTCAGTGCTGGACTTAAAAATTTGTCTGTTCTCCAAAAATAGAGGTTTTCGTTTGAGTAAATGGTGTTATATAATGACTCGATTTCTGCTCATTTGCTTACTTAACAAAGCTTTTCGCACACACAGCGCAAAACCGCAAGACACGCAGCAGCCCGCCACGCGCAAACAACCAGCGAGCCAGCCACACGCACGGGGCGCAAACACCCAAGACCACACAACGCCAAAACCCACCCCCCAAAAACAACCCCAACAAAACAAAACGAAAACAAGCACCGAAGCCTCACACAAATTTAAATTTTGCACAAATTTTGGCTAGTACTGCAAAATATAGCAATGATAGTTAGATAGCGATTTGCAGAACTGCCCCGCGTTGCCCAGCCAACAAAAAGCAGAACAAGCAAAGCAACCACACAAAAACACACAAAACAACACAACCCACAAAAACCAACACCACAAAAAAAACACACCCAAAACAATTACCATTTTATTGCAATATCATGTACAATGAGTCGATTAATGCTCATTTGCTCATTAATTGGCAAGTTTAGCGAAAGGAAAATTAGGCGGAGGTAATATTGCAATATATCATTTTACTCGTTCTGGTGAGCTGAGTCTGCTCTTAAAATTTAGGCACGAAATTGTGCGTTAGAGAAAATGGACATCATATTCGAAGCATTAAAAGCGCCCAGGCAGCGTATAATAGGTAGTAAAAGAAAGTCAAAGCGAAGAGACCAAGAAAGAACACAAAAAAACGCGAAAAGAGCAAGACACAAAAAAAAGCACACCAAAGCAAACAAAACAAAACGCACCCAACAAACACCCAAACAACACCAAAACACACAAACCACACAACCCAGCACAACAAAGCCAGCCAACACAAAAACAACAAAGGCACCAAACAAAACCCACAACAAAAACACCACCAAAAAAACACCAAGCCAGCCAAGCAACAAGCCAAGCTCAAAAACAAAAAAAAAAAGAAAAAAAGCAAAAGCAGCCCAAACCAGCAACAATCCCACACCACCAACCCCACAGCAAAACACCCCCCAGCCCCAACACCAAAAAACCACCAAAAAAAAAAAAAACACAACCCCCACCCAAAAAAAAACAACACAAAAACAAAACACAAACACCCAACCACCAAAAACCACCCACACACACAAACCAACCAAAACAACAAACAAACAAAAAAAACAAAAACAAAACAAACACCAACCCCAAAAAAAACCCCAAAAAAAAACAAAAAAAACAAAACCAAAAACAAACTACTATATTTACCAATATGACTGGATGTCTACTCATATGCACCTAATTTGGACATGAATAAATTAGCCGTGCACCAGGCGATCATGTACATTCCAAAAAATTGAGGAATATAATTTCAGGAAGTCTGAATATTTCCAAGCCGCATGGTTCAAAATGGACTTTATTTTAGGTTGAACTCACAAAACCCGGCGCTAAACATTACGGGGTAACCAAATAAATATACGATAATACAACTATTAATTGGAGTTTGACCAATATATTACATTATATATAATATTACACATAATTCAATTGTATTTCAGGATTTTTGGTTGCGGAGTTCGTTTGTGTAGTCTTACCACGACTGTTCTTGGTGACCGATATAACCAACCCGGCGGTATATCTGACTTTATCGTACGCGATACTGGTATTCTATCCGATTGGTATGATATGTCATAGTGCTTCGAGTTGGCTCGTCACATCGATCAGCACAGTCCGCTACTTCGGGGTTCGATTTCCTCTCCGAGCCCGAACGCTTAACACCAGTCGATCTGCAAATATTATTATTGGAATATTATTTTTCGGCGCACTACTATATAATATCCCACGATTTTTTGAACTTTATATAGCTGTTTGTGAAGATGTGACTCTATTTTATGATCTTCCAGAACGAAATCAAAATCATCCTTACAATCATGTTAATCAGAGTCAGAATGATATGTATCCACATCCACAGTACTATTTTTGGCCCACTAAACTTCGTCGGAATACGCTGTACATATCGTATTATCTCGGCATATTACATACAACAGCTAATTATGCTCTTCCACTTAGCATTATTCTTATATGCAATGCGGCCACCGGATTTGTGATTATTCGGGCCGCTAAATCGGTGCAACTGATCAATAGCCAAACTAATAACGATACTAAGTGTTCTGGAATTAAAATTAATATAACTAACGATACGAGCAATAATACTGCCTTGAATCGGAGTCGAATCTTGATGGATTGGATATTGCAATGGTACCGTGCTAAACGGAACGCACGAAGTAGACGGGCCTTCAATACTTCGGTGCCAAAACGTCTAAGGACCGAGTGTCCACGCCACAATCATCGGTGGTCACACTTTCGGCGAATTTCAACCAAATGCTGTCAATCACCCGTTTTACTTAATAATACAAATCCAGCAGAGATGGAGCGCCAACGTTGTGCTTTACCTTCTTCATCACCGTCAAAATTCGATGAAGATGGAACGTCGAATTCGATTATCGAGGCGATACCGTTGACAACGGCTCGGAAAAGCGGTGATTCTGATGCTAGCAATGCCAGCGGTCACAAAATGAACGTGACAGTGTCCAGAAGACGATTACGTTCAAGCTCGGTTATCAGCCGGCTGCTTGCAATAATCGCTTTAAACTTTTTACTATTTAACATTTTACCTCTTGTCACAAATTTACTCGAGCTTCAAGGCTATCCCCGTCAACTGCTATCACGGCTGACCGACTATGGAAATGCGGTTCAACTTCTTAATGCAGCATCGAATACAGCAATTTACATTATGTTCAGTGGGTCATTTCGAAAACATCTTCGGACTCGCCTATTCGCTGCCACACATAAACCTTTCTGTAGCCACAAATTGAGCTACAACAGCAGCTATAAAAACAATCGACTCTCGTCGCATCGCCGGAAATTGTGTGCCCCAGAATTCAAACGAAAAATAAGTGCCCCATCGTTATTGGTACAACCTGAAATTGAATTAACTTCACCCGTGAGAAAATAAAACAAGGGAAATGTTCTAAGATCTGAAGAACCAACCCGTAAAAACAGCGTTATTCAAAGCACTTACTTGTTTCAGCAATTATGGTCGAAAATGCATTCCACTACTACATAATTAAATGTGTAACTACAATGCTCTTTTACACCGCAGTTTTTATTACAGTGTAACAAATACTTAATCTATGCGTCGAGAAATAGCTTACGAGCTTTTAGAACTTAAATCTTTTAGAACGTAACCTATAGCGATCATAGCTACCTGGCGGCCTTTAATGCTTACGGAATATGATGATACACCAGATGTTTGCTCTACGCTACCTTATTTCAGTTTTTGTTGCATTAAATGTCGTAAGACAAGAGACATTTTCAGTTTATGGGCGGGCACCAGTAGTCGCGTATAAAGGTATCCTGATACATTCACAGCAAGACAGTGCAACACGGCTTTTAGTACTTAATAGATATTTGCAAACGCACAGATCTAATATTGATTACTGTATAGAAGCTTTAAAATTGTACATTGTAAAAGCAGAATATCGTAAGTGACGTTTACATAGTTTTGAGATAGAATGAAAAAACTGTCTCATTTCTATCCATGTAAAGATAACGCACTATGGTTACAACATTATTAGACATGGGTAATGTCACGTCCTACCGATTATTGTCGAATGTTTATCTTACGTAAATGCAGTAAAATTCAGCTTTTAGCACTTGTTCTGCTTTTAACCACCTGAAATTCGACAGCCATATCCAGCGCCTCGAGAGTCAGGCAAATCGCCTTATCGAGGTCGGCTTATCACACGAATATCGAAATTGTTTAGTTTGCACCCAAATAATGGGCTGGTTGTCAGTAGTTCGATTTTTGCGGCTGATGAACAAGGCTTCGGATGCTAATGTTTTCAAGTCCATGATATGATTTTGTTTCAAACAGTTACCACGTAAGGATTCGTTCCTTATTTGGCCCGTGCGGTGGCGATTTTCCAATCACATGGCATACGAATAATTGTATGTCGAAAGTTCTCCGATGAGACGACAGATGATTTATAAGATTTTTCAATTGCTGAATGGATGGAATCTGCCTCCATGTAAGTGTGTCCTGATTCCAGAAACTTCTGTTCGATAACCTGGATATTAGAATTTGCGACACAGTGAAGCAGGGCTGCTGCGATGTATATATTGCGGTTTTGACCGCTGCATGTGTCCGCGAAAATCGTAACTTCGCAAACAGTACCAGGCAATGATTTCAAATACATTAGGAGACAACTACCAATTTCATTGGCGCCCCGTATGACGATGCTCTCGTTCCCCAAGTAACAGAGGCCTTGTTTAAACCCCGCCTCATAAATTGTTAAAATTAAACATGTTCAGCTTGCGGCAGTAGTAAAAAATGCTTGCTTCACCAGATGGCGCGGACAGCAGACGCTGCAGGTCACAGGTAATGCAGCGGTATGTGCCCGGTTCGCGAACGGCCCGCTCCATACATTCGCGCTTGGCTTGCATTGAATCTAACTCGCGTTACTTGTGTGGATTGTATACGTCAGTGACAAAGGTGGCTTTTTGCTCACCGGTTAACATTTCCATTCTGATACAAATTGAAGAGGATCTTTCTTTGGAACAAAAAACGCGTAGTTAAAATCTCGGTCTAATATTGAGGAATAAACAGGTTGTTTTACCCGCAGCTGCTTGGGCACAATTGTGGCAGTGTTCGCGCAGTACGTTTCATACATTGGAAACATTTTTGACTTGTTAAGGCCTGATGCTAATATTTTTTGTTCGAGTCGCGGCGCAAATAATGCGGCTCCATTACTACAAAAGTGTGAATGTGCTTTATAGCGAGTTCCACAGCCTCGTTCGACGTCTTATTATGTGGCTCGTGACGCCACCGGTTGTCTGTTCCAAAATAATGTCCCTGTTTTGTCTGTTTCTCACGACAGCTGCGCAAAGCCATATCGCTAATTTCTAGTGTATCGGTGAAAAACTTCTGGCAGACGCGTACATCGTCACCGTTACTGTTGAAGTAGTACTTGCAGGATGCACCACGATGTTTTGCGGATGTCTTTCCCGGCCGTTTAACTTCGCAACGCGTCATATCCACGAGAATAAAATCTTTCTGCGGAGCCAAATCCGTCATTTCCCAGTATTCCCGGCAAATTACTAGCTGAGCAGCAGCATCGATGTGCTCGGAACACTGAAATCTACACTGACAATTTCGTACCACAGGTCTTTTGGCTGGTCGAATTTTTCCGACGGAGTTAATATATTCTTGGCCGGCTCTGTGAGCATTGCGTCGATATTTCGCTTCCACTTTGTGGGGTCAGCGACACGTCGACGCTTTGATGGCTGCTGCTCTACGTCATTGTTGCTGGCATCAGAATCATGGGCCGTGTTGTTAGCACTCGGATGGTTGGCGGTATCATCGTCTGAGTCTTCGTCGTCAGTGGAACCTGAAAGAAGATAATTTTAAAAAATGCGAGCCATGAAAATGATCTATTTGATCAAAAATTGAGAACCTTGATTTTAGCTGTTTCACATAGAGCAAAATAAATGATGAACAGAATAGAGTCACAATTACAGTAAACTTTAAATTTTAAGTAAACACAATTACAATAAATATAATTTTCCCGGTGAACTTCACATTTGCTACAGTCACATTTACGCTGTAAACGAATGAGCCAGGCGATAACATCAGCAATTCTAAGCGAACTGTAAAATCAAACAAGCAAAACATATAGCTCTGAGTTTCCACCATTTATATTACGCCGCTGGTGTTAATGTGCTTAGTGACCGCGGGACGACAGATTTATCACCGTAGTACTTTTGTATATCAAGAATAATAACACTGAACTTACCCCCAGATGCAGATGCAGTGCCATTATCACCAGGACTCCAATCGGAATCGCGGTCACTGTCGGGACAGTGAGACGTCGATGACACGAAAGGACAATGGAGGAGGAAGAAACATTGATACGCGAGGGACTGATTCGCACGTCGAAACAACCAGCGATTCAACACATTCTGTCACCACATTGTTTTCGTCGGGTATATTGTCGTCCTTGTCAGAGTTATCGCTGGACTGAAAATTTCAGAAAAATGTTAATCTCATTGCAATGTTTGGTTTATTGGTTTAAAATATATAAATCATCAATAGCATCGTATATATCAGGTAAAGCATCAGGTATGTAATGATTTCCAAACATACCAGAATAATAGTAGTATCTAAAGACTTGTTTACTTCTAAAACAGTGCAAAAATTAACGCAGCTTTGCGATAACTGTTTCCGTAAATTCACACGTGTCACTTCCACGCTGCAATCAATGAATGAATGAAATATGAAAGCGCTTTTATGAAAGAAGGCCAATAAGTAATAAAGTATTTAAGTTCAAAACAAATCACACCGGCATTAGATTCTATAGAATACGATAAATGGAACATAATAAATAACTCCTTAATAACAGACCTTTTGCCGTGGCGTGGCATCCGAGGTACAACAAGGGCTCTTGGGAACTACTATTGTTAAAAAGCATTAATTTGGTCCAAACGCATATCGTCAAATGCTTTTAGAATAAATTCACTAACCAGAGCTTCATCTGTCTGTTCGGCGGATTCATAGTATGCTCGCATCCGTACGAATGCCTTTTGCAACGGCCTATGTCGACATTTCAAGAATTCATCGCGCTTAGGACAATCAAACGGTTTCACTGATGATTTGTTCACGATACCATAGTTATCAGTACAGAAGTAATACACGTAATTAGGTCTTATAGTGAAATTATCTGCCTTATTAGAATCATATATTACGCAAGGCCACCACGGATTTCGCTGAAATTTTATCCACACTTTATCCCCAGTTTTTAATGTCATTGTAATATTTAATCAAATTTTTAATAAATCTTTAACGAAATCTTATTAACATTAATTATCAGAAAAGATACTTTGTTAATATTTTAATAAGCTGAAAAGATACACAACGATACAAAGTGTTTAATAAATCTACATTCACTACAGGTTCATTAAAGGCATCATTATTGTAAACAGCAGCAACCTGTTGGAGTAATTGCTGCTACACTATCAATTGACGACAGGACTGCTGTTGCGTGCGATTATTCAGGGTTTGTGAACTTGTAATAGCGAGCCGTTGGCATGGGGAAAACATCTTAGATGCACCTGCGATATTTTTGCATTTCGTAGTTGGGATTGTTTTTATTGCCAAAATATCGCGAGTGCAAAATGCCACACTACGATGTTTTGCTGCTGTACAGAGAGAACTCTTTTCACTTGTGATAATTTGTTTCTGTCTAATGTCTACATAATTGGCTCTATGTCAGTTCCGATAATTTGCCACAAACAGAGGAAGATAGCCGGGCAAGTCTTGGTGCATTTAACTCGATTTCGCAAAAAAATGTCACTTACAATGTTCTTGCACTAAACCCTCTCAGAGAAAATTACGTTTCGGAATAGTAAAGTAAATATAATTTCTATTTCAGTGATCGTACTTTAATCGCCGTAATGATTGTGGTGTCCTGTTCGTGCGCGGCACATCAGCTGGCCGTAATACCAGCCGGCCGGATAACCGGCCGGTCGCAATACCAACCAGCGGGATTACCAGCGGTCCGAATTACCAGGAAGCTAGGCCTGCTGCCGGCTTTTCCGGCCGCCGAACAACAATATATATACAATACCAAAACAGAACGATTGATGACATGAAAAATTTGTGCTGAACTCAACTTGGCCTGATAAAAATATACTATTTCTAATTTTCTATCAAACGGAGAAGGAACACATTGGTTGTTGTTACATTGCAAAATATGTATATCGCAGTGTCTCGCATTGTTGATTATATACGATTAGACCTAAAAGTTATATAGAAAGCCAATAAGTGGCTTAATAACCGACCCCATATCTTTGCATTCCAGGTTTGTCAAGGCCGCAGCAGCGTTATGTAGTAATTATATTCACAAAACATTGTGCGGCGTGTCATACACTTAACATTATTTCGTTAAAGTATCATACAAGGTTTATATTTTATATATAGTTTATATTTATATTATTTATTTATATTTTTTTATTTATAGTTTATATGATGTTATTATATTTTATATGCCGCACAATTTACTCTATAATGTATAGACTTTATTTGATGCTTCTTTTGATTTGTCGTTTTCATGCGTTAGATATTCCCGGCCGGTCGAACCGTTTGATTTTAGCGGATTTTCGGACTTCCGATGACTGTCCTGTGCAACTTAACAATCATTGTTTTTCAACGTCGTTGGGATGAACAACTGTTACTTGATGTTGTTTTGGGGGAGTCGGGGGGTTGGACTTTGCTTATGGCAACTATCGGTGATTATTGGACCGGGATTCGTCACCGAAGCTTGCGTGCCCGTGTGTGACCAGGTGTAGACCAGTGGGGCACTACTTATTTGCAGCACGGCATGCCCTACCTCCCATTTCTGCATGACGCTCCGTTTATTCCAACATAGTTCCAGGAAAAGCCAAGCCAAGAATCGTTTATTATTAAAGTTAAAACAATTGAGTTCCACACTAGTTATAAAACACAGTGCCGATAAGATTTATGCCGCTATATAACTCAATATGAGTAGCAATCCTTGCAATTGTTCTATGCACCCTAAGCTAATGCTCACTATCTTTTAGGGTTATTTAAGGGTTATTACCTTAGTAGAAATATTGTGAGTTTAGATAGGATGCCGAAATTGGATCCTTCCCTATATCTATCTATTACACGTTTCAAGATTAGTTGGCCTCCGAAGGGACAGCATGCATTTATCAGTTATTTCGTCCTTATATTAAAATGGTCTCTGCGAATGAGATGCTACCATTTTATCATTTTCGTACTATAAAACACGTTGCTCTACTTTATGGCTTGGGCCTTCGAATGCGATGTTACCCTTTGTTTTGCTATGTAAGACATGGGCCCCAATGGGAGCATATTCAAGAAGCTGCACACAGGTAGCGTACATGGTCAACTAAAGTTCAGACTCAATGTGCATATCGAAGAGCAAGAATCCAATAAGATTCGAAGGGAAACTTAGGTTGACGAGCTCAACAGATGTATACCGGGGACGTTGCAGAACAATTTTTTTCCACGATAGCTAGCCCAGTCATGGGACTATCGAAATGTAGTTGGTTATAAACTGGGGCCTCTCTTCTCACTTAGCATCGGTTACTCAAAAACTTCCCCCAATTAACTAAACTGCTGGATAAGATCAATATTCGTGGTTCTGGAAGATTTATTTATGAGCTGCATGATTAATGAGGATGATAAAATCTAACTCGTATTTAGATAGTTTTAACAGTATTGCAGTCCCCGTGAATCTTGACTTAGATAAAACAATTGTACGGTCCGACAAAAGTTGTTTTTGGGGTGGTTTATAATAGTAAAATGATCATCCAAAAATTTATTTCCCCGAGCATATACAATGCGGATTTCACACACAAAAAACCTACTTACGTTAAGACAGGTTAATCCAAATAGTACTCCGACTATCACAGTTATTCTTGCTCATAGCTTGTACGAACTGAGGCCTTGCTCATGGTGCAAGTGTTTAAATAAACTTTTGAAGCCCTAATTATAGGAATCCAACTTAACCTGGTTCTCAACTATTCATAACCTTTTAATTCTGATATAATTGCTGCCAAGGTCCCAACGGATTCTAGAAATTATAAAATTCGCCGTCTCACATACATTTCAATTTTTGCGTTAGAAAAAATTTTTTTCTGCGTTGCGTTTTTATGAAATTCGAGCAATCTCTACTCATAACAAATTTCAGCTTTTCGAGAAAATCTACCAGAAATACACTTAAATCTCTGCGAATGTAAGTGTAAAGGTTACGGCACCCAGTGGCTACACTCAAACCCGATAGGTTTCCACACTAAGGGTAACGCATATTTTATTTTGTTCTATCTAAAAACTTATTTTTAAAAAATCCATGATTTTAAGATTATCCTGAAATTGCTCGAGGACATGTCCACTATAACTTCTAAACAGGTGAAAGGTATCTCATCAAATTTGACATGAATGTTCTATAGCATACCCTATAAAGTTCAGCATTAAAATTCCGTAACATTTAGGTCACTCCTACCCTTTTTAGCCAAATTTATATCATTTTTAAGTTACGATGTTTGGGAATTTTTGCCAAATTTTAACGACAATTTGAGATTTTCTTACACCCAATACAAAATACTACAACCGCAGCAACATCGCGCATACACATACGTAAGAGATGGTATACTCATTCTGCTAAAGTACATTTTAGTAAGTCGTACCTGACATAAAATACAGAGGTAATAGAAAGTTCTATATGCATATAATGATCAAAGAACACATATAGCAATACAACAAATGACGCAAACATCAGTCTTCTTCCTCGGCCAATTTCCTATCATTATTTTCTATAACTAATGTGTAAAAACCACCCCTGGAGCATGAATTATTTGTACATTATTCGGAAAAGTAGTTATAAGTCGTCACATTATCCCACCTCATCGAACAAAATTTGTCCTCAAATTTAAAACCAATCACTTTTTTGTGATAAAGAAACAAGAACTTGCGTCATCTATAATAAAACTAATTCTTCATTTAAAGTACAGATGATTATTTGAGACAAATTATTAGAGTCTATCGTACTCTCACTCAATTCAATATTCGGTATAGTGTTATTTGATCCTGCCGGCAGCGTATTTACAAATTATTTTTACTATAATGCCGTATCCAGTTAATACGCTGACAAATCAAGCGGTTGTTGCTGTTACGGTTATTGCTAATCATTATTCGCTTAATGCAATATTGATCAAAAAAAATAAAACATTTGGGTTTCAGAGCTTTGACAGATATTATTGGTCACACTTCACTTTTCCACTACCAATAAATACATACCCGCAGCAATTAATAAAATCTCATATTCTTGATAAATCGGTTGACAAAGGGCATAAGGTAGATTAGCACGTTACATATACCACTAATTTTAAAAACAATGCGTCGTTCACAGAGAAATGTGTGCACTTACTCCGCATCGTCAGCATACACACACGTGTGTATGAAAACATTACATTCTATAGTATGTAACAACTTTCTTGAGTTGTTTCATAAAGCGGTTTCTGCGAAACAACTTTGGTGCGTTGTTACCCATAAGCTCTTGCATAACAACATCGCTAATGTTGTTACGCGCAATCGCGTTTATAACAACAATCGAATATTGTTACGGACAGTCTTAACCATACATACTCAAGTTACGAGACCACAGGGGATGGTAGTGAAATCTGTTATTGACTAAAAAATCATCCATGTGTATTTGGAGCGTAGTGTCTATATCAATGACAAGATTTTTATAGCGCCAGTGACTTGCAAAATTTCGAGAACTCTACGAGGATTCAGTAGTTCTGGTGCCGCAGCATCTTGCGGCGTTTTATTGTTTTTGGAGTTTGGATTTATACGTTGTCCGGTACTGTTCCCTATTTATTGAAATATATACATCTGAAACATACTACATACATGCTTAGATATACATCATAGGTTCCATACAGGAACCACCCTCAAGCATCATTTATCTTTGAAGCCTCAGCACATCTCTCCTCCCTTCGCCTTCCTGCCGCGCGCTTGGGACCTTTGGCAAAAATTAGATTTTTTAAAAATCCGGTACTGTTCCCTATTTATTGAAATATATACATCTGAAACATACTACATACATGCTTAGATATACATCATAGGTTCCATACAGGAACCACCCTCAAGCATCATTTATCTTTGAAGCCTCAGCACATCTCTCCTCCCTTCCCCTTCCTGCCGCGCGCTTGGGACCTTTGGAAAAAATTAGATTTTTTAAAAAATTGAGGAAAATTTGGAAAAATTTAAACATAAATAGGTTAAAATTGGCAAGAACATAGAAAATTTGGGAAAGCTCTGTTGTAAAATAAAAAAATTACCTTTTCTTATTTCATATAATGCTATGAAAAATCGTTATTTCGTATTTTTTCTTCTTCGAGACCTCATCTTTATTACAACCGACTATATCCGCCCAAATTCATTATGAAGACACAGTGTTCGTCCATGACTATTTTAATATGGTTTCGAAAATTATGGTTTCACCCCCAACTGAATAATTATTAAATGAATGACCACCTTAATTTTGTTGTAATTTATTAAAACAAACCCGCTACTGCTCTCTGGAATTAAGTGCTTTTATTATTTCTTGTGTACAAACTAGAATATGTCCAAACGCAATTGACTGTAGGCGTGCAGTCAACCCTTTGCACCCACTGCAATTGCCTGAAACAGCAAATACAAACAACAATAACAATTCTATTTCAGTTTTGATATCTATTCAAAATGAATATCAACATAATTCGCGGCAAATATATATTGCTGTATAGCGAGTACGCATAAAGCATTTACATATATCTCATGTCTTCGAGGTCCGTCGGGCCGGCTGTTGTTGTGAAGGATAGTATGAATACCGACCTCCCGCTACCGTGTTATGGCTACCTTCCCGTGAGACCTCGGGCCTTATATGATTAGTATGTATGATTAAGGCAGTTCGTAATAATGTTCGATTGTTGTTATAAAGCGTGAGTGCTCGTAACAACATTCGAACGTAACAACATTAGCAACTTTGTTACATACGCAGAACCCGCTTTGAGTAACAACTAGCGAAGGTTGTTACATACTATCGAATGTAATGTTTTCGTACACACGTGTGTATATGCTGACTACGTCAAGTAAGTGCACACATTTCTCCGTGAACGACGCACAACACGTAGTTTAAAAATAATCGGTAAAAACCACTTGTTCCACATATTTTGTATAGAAAGATTTATCATAAAACTAAGACAGGGTTTTCTAACAGCATATACATGTTCAATATCAAAGAGCTTTTCAGCTGCGTACAGGCATAGCCTCAGGGGTAACCTTATACACCGAGCAAGCATGGATAAAAGGCTAAGCAGTTTATTTCGCGCTAACAATTCCACGATAACAAAATATAAAGCAAAGTTCTCTAGCTAATCCATGTTCAATTAGCAAAATGTTTTGTTTAACTATGTAATACATGTGGAGAGGTGATTTGATCATTCTTCTGAGGCGTTGGATCTCTCAGAGCGAACCGACGTTCGCCCCTTGACAGGTCCGTCGATCTCCCTGAGGTTCTTAAACAGCACCCTTCATCTCCTCGAAAAATTATTTTGTCAAAAATTGCAAAAACAGGGAAGGAATAAAATGAGGAGCCTCAATAAATTTTGAAAATTTCCCCCCTGGCTTAACACCCTGCCCCCACCGCCGACACCCTGACGTTCTTACCTTTCTACCCCACTCCCCAAACCATCGTCTAGCTCTCTGAGACCTTGGCTGTTGTGCGTGTATGTATGCGTCAACAAACCGTTGTAACGTCAACTGCGCGTAGCTGCACGGTATTTAGCTTGCAATACAAAACACCCCTCTTACTTATATTGTTTACGGTTCAATAGTTTTACTACATTCTTGCTCTCATGGACCTATTCAGAAATCTATAATTACCCAAAAAGTGACGATAAAAAATTTGGGGCAGAAAAGAAACACATGCATAGCCATTAATACGATGTTCTAAGCCTGTGCCTGAGCGTTAGGATAAGCTATAGGCCTTCTTCTTATATCATATTTATATTAATACTAAAGGTGCGTTCACAAGCTCAAACTTTTTGGTCAAATTTTGAGCTTTAAGTTTGGTAAAATTTTGATTCAAATTTGATCAAGCTTGAAGGTTATTTCAAAGCAAAATAGCGATGTATCAAAATTTGAGGTCTAAATTTGAGCTCAAACATTTTCAGGCAATGCAGCTCGTCGATGACTGGACAAAGGCATATCGATGAACACTTCGAACTTCGAATACTTTCAAGCTTGCCAAAAATACCTAAAAGGTGTCTTCAAATTGAGCTCAAACTTTCATCAAAATTTGAGCAAAAAGATTGGGAGTGCGATCACGTTTTAAGCCTAAGTAGGGAGATTGGCGACTCCAAATATCTTCACCAAGCTATTATAATTTATAATGGTATAATACTGGCATCTAAAGGTAAATTTGATCAAAGTTTAAGGACCAAAGTTAGGGCCAATGTAACATTTATTGGTGGAAATGAAAGTAAGCCTAAGCCTTATCTTAGCCTAAGCTAAGGTTTCTAATTGAGTCAAATACTAAACGTAAGCCTAAGTGGGGCCCCCGCCCCAAACCCGTTTTAACCTGCTCTTCTCTCTAACGTTATAACGTCCGGCACCTAAAGGTTACATGAACAAAATGTCAGCGTATTGCTCGTATATTTACATAGCTATTTGATAATTTCTCATTCATATTTTGAAGGGTTTTATGAAATATTCAAATATTGTACTTTAGTAGGCTACCGGGCTTTAGTAGGCTTTAGTGGGCTACCGGGCTTTAGTAGGCTTTAGTAAGCTTCAAAAATTTTAATTCATTAATTTTCCTGTTTTAACACTAAACTTCAAAACCTATAAAATTTGAGATTTTATTTATCCTGCCTACCTAATTTGAATATTTTGCTTTTATTTGTTTATTTATAGCTAACATGTGCTAGAACTTTTGGTTTTTCGGTACCTGACTTGTTTTCCTGAACTGGAAACAATAGGTCGATTCTGAATTTTAATGATACTAGTTCGATTTCATTGTTCTAGTTGTATGTGCATACACGGTTACCTAGTTACCTAGTTGTACGTGCATACACGATTACATAGTTAATGGAGCTCTGCAGTGGGATTCTTGTCACTCACCAGGAAGATGTTTCCTGTTAGACCGCAAACTATATGATTTTTGTAAAGGCTAGAATTTGCTTACAAATAAGCGCGTTGAATCCTTGAACAACAGCGGTTTTGTAGCGTATCGCAAGGGCAGACGCATCTTCGTCAGCAGAAATAGGGCCCATAGCAGCGGCAGCCAGTATGAGTGGGCTACTTCAACTGCAACAGGCATACATAATTCGATGAGCTAAAATACTGCAAAATCATCTGGTGCCAACTCGATGTCCAATGATAATGGGGTAGAATGCTCGGCATTACTATCACACAGCCACACCGATCTACAACACAAGCGTAAATGTGACAATAATGGTGATTGCAATAATCGAGGAAGTGGTGATGTTAGATCATTGAGAGGTGTCGTATTCAACGCCCATGGATTACCAGCCAAACAGTCTGACTTATTTGACTTATGCAGCGATCACCAGTACGACTTCATTGCTGTTGTTGAAACGTGGATTGATTACAGCATAGATCATGCTTTTTCTGCCCACCCGGTTACACGTTGTTTAGGACAGACAGAGACTACGTTTTTCCCGGGGTCACCCGTGGCGGTGTTGCCCTGCTTGTAAAACAATTGTTGCATCATTCACTATTGCCGTCTCCTCTGATGCCCCTGCGACTGAATCTGTTTCCGCTAAAATTAGTGATACCAGCTCCCACTGTTTCGCGATAGGGCTTGCTACAGGCCCAGCAATAGTAATTACGCAGGTACCTTTGTTGCAGATGAATTGAGTGTATGTGACGCTCTTTGCTCAAATTTATCGCGCCTTGGTGACAATGACGAAATTGTTGTTGGTGACTTCAGTGTACCTGGTTTGCACTAGCCCGCTCCTACATTCCGTTCTGCTTGCGAATCCGTTTTCGGTGAACTTATGGTGTAAAATATGCTTCACCAACATGTAAATTTTCCTACTCGAAGCTCAATGTGCTCGAGCTTGTCCTGTCCAATTGTCCAGAACGCATTTCGTCCTCTCCAAATGCAGGCTTTCGTGGCAGTGACTTTGATGTGAGTGTTGATATTGGGGTCCAAGGAGTTTTTACTCCTGACCCCCACCCGTTCGCCTTCTGGCCTATTTTATGACACATTTCACTGCGATGCAGCATTTCTTCGACTGTTTCTCTTGGATCGTACGATTTGCCAGACGAGATGTCTCATCATGTTGGTCCATTTTCTACTCCATCTATCTTCAAGCAGTTAATATCTTTGTACCCCCTTGCATCAGATTCTCGCAACATTTTCCGTGCGCCCTGGCTTAAAGACCGTGATGTTCAGAGGGCCAAAAGGTCAACAAGCAACGATTGCGCGAATATATAAGCAACGGCCGTTTAAATTGCGCCTTTAACGAGTATCAACGAGCATCAACAAGTGAGGCTCTAGCCCGATATCGCGCACGAATATCTTACGTGGAGAAACTGGCTCGAAATATCGGTAGTGACAGCAAGCGCTTCTATAGTTATGCCAAAAAGTTTGTCAAGTTTGAAGGGCACACAAGCGCTGTCATTAGCGAAGGGGCCCTCATTACCAATGCAACTGATGTTACACATTGCACCAATGATTATTTTGCATCGGTTTTCACACCGGAGCCACTGGGCCCTATCCCAGTTCCAGAAACAGGCTGGTTGCCTCACTCCATCGAAGACGTCACTTTCTCCGTCGGTGATTTATCTACGTTCAGGAGATCTCTTGATTCCCGTGAATCTTGTGGTCCTGACGGCGTACGCGCCATCATATTGCAGCGGTGCGCAAATCAGTTGTCTCTGGCTCTTTATCTCATTTTTCGTAAATCAATTGACGAGGGCCGCATTCCTTTGGCACGGAAGATGGCCAACGTGACCGCCTTACCTAATGTGCCGAACACTTGCAAGATGGCCTAGCTCAGACCGATCTCATTGACATCAGTTTGCGCCAAAATGTTCGAAAGGCTGAGTTGGAAACATATACTGTCCTTTCTTGTTGACCGAGGCGTCATTGTCACCAATCAACATAGTTGTGTCCCCTGCCGATCGGTCGTCTCAAACTTGCTAACATTCCTAGACTCCGACACTTAAACTTTTGATCGAGCTGACATGGCTAGTACCGATGTAATTTATATCGATTTTCGGAAAGCCTTCGGCTTTGTGCCTCTGCAACGTTTGATTTTGAAGCTCGAGTGTGCTGGCATACGTGGCAGGCAGGCTTATCATACAGTTCAGTGATTTCTTAGTTGGGCGCCAACAACGTGTGGTCTCACATGGGGTTGAAACCCCGTGGAAGCCGGTCACCAGTGGCATACCTCAGGGCTCGGTATCGGGCCCTTACTGTTTTTTGATCTATATTAACGATTTACTCCAAAAGTTGTGAAGTCTCTGCTACGTTGATTTGTTCGTGGATGAAAATCGGTTCAGATTACGTGTGAACGGTATATATAGCTGATTGCTGCAGGCTGCAGTATGCTATTTCGCAACTTGATGCATGGAGTGACGACGACCTTTTATCCCCAAAGCTCGGAAAATGCGCCTGCCTTAGAATACGTCCTAGAGTCAATTTTCAGTATCGATTGCGGGCTAGTCCTATTCCACGAGTTTACGACATGCGCGACCTCGGTGTTATTGTTTCCGATAGCTTGAAATTCAACAGCCATATCCAGCACCTCGAGAGTCAGGCAAATCGCCGTATTGGATTGCTCCGGCGTGCTGTGTGCTCCAGATCGCCCGACGTCATTGTCCCCCTGTTCAAGACTATTGTATGTGCGCCTGCTTGCGTATATATCTAAATGCGGAATCACATTGGTTCGATTCTTACACCAGCCTTTCAACCGGCTGCGTTTCAATTTTCGTCGTCGAGTACTTGCTTTCGAGCATACCGGATTTATAACCGGTGCGATTGAAGTAATATAGCTCATTTGGTACAGAGCTTGTTAGCGGATCCAAAAGTTGTAGATCAGGCCAAACGGAAAAGAAATCTTTTTAATGTAACAAGGATATTTTATTGTGGGATCAGATTCTACCGCGGGTTTTCCAACCTGAATTATACCTGCGCCCTAGACCACATGCAACTGTCTAACAGTTTAATTACAGCTAATCTAAGAAATTTCTCATTTTACGGGTTTATTTTAAAACAACTTTATCTAATCCGGCTGCTTAGGTAACCGTTCTAAATAATCCACCTGTTAAGGTACGATGTGCTATAAATGCTTTTTGAAAAATTTGTATACCAAAACATAGAAATAAGTAACCATGCTAATAATGTGCCGTACCCGGCTAGATAGGTCTTCATTTGGTCTATAAATCAAGCTCGATATTATAGAATATGGAAGCATGGTTGTTTTGTGGATTTCGGGTCACATGGGGTTTTTAAAACCACGTTGGGTCCTAACCATACTGGTAGACCTGTGGAAAGGATTTATATACATATGTTTTGAGACAATTGCCCTACAAAAAAATCGATTTGGTAAATATATACTAGTTTCTCCGAACTGTGAAAATTATGTTTGGGCAGTGAGTTGGGGTACCCCTTTTGATACTGGGGGGTTGCGATTCCCCCTCAGTTTGGAGACAAACTACTGTATCTGTCAGTAAGGAATAAGTCAGTGGCAGATTGTAATTGTAGCTTACGGGGATTTTTATCTTCGTGTGGAGAAATTTGGGGATTTCTTTGTCAAAATAGGAGAAATTAGCATATTTTATATATCAAAATAATTGAAATTTTTAGTCACACGGGGAACTGTCTGGAGGAACTGGGGCACAAACTGAGGGAAGGTCAAAATTTACCCGGTGGGCATGAATTGGGAGCCCTGCGAAAGGTAAAAAGATTTAAGTGGTATCGCCAATACAGAGTAAAATCTACTTATCTATTTTATTTCAGTGAACTAAAACATTCGAATAGGTATCTTCCTTATAGATTATAATTATTACTATTCATGAATATTAATGAGCGACGTATGGTATTATTTTAATTTTTGACTTGATTTGAACTCTTAGTTGACTGAAAAGTTACAGCACAGCTATAATTATATTAGTGTTACACAGCTGTGTGCGGTTATAGCGTCAAATTTTTGTTATTGCTGATTACTTAAGAAAGGAAATACGACCGACGAAAGTTAACACAGACTTTGAGTGCGTGGTAGGGTAGTCGGCAACAGTAGTTAGAAAAAGCCAGAATCCGACTATATTTCGGATGGGCACCTGTGCTTTGCCGGTTCCCTATTGATTGATTGATTGGATTGTTCGGGTTGTTGTTTCATTCCGGATTGCTGTTGTTGTCGAACGATGCCATCCCCACTCGAAACCCAAGTCAACTACTATCTCGAGGAGGAAGAGACTGCGTATCGTATCCGCGTACCTGGCGTCGATATCAATAGCGTCACGCTTGCCGATTTCAAATGTGCGCTACACAGTTTGAATCATTTGAAGACGAATTTTAAATTTTTCTTCAAAACAATGGACGCCGAGCTAGGGTAAGTACAATAACAACAATAATAATTATCGTATGAGTGTGGATGATAACTGTTTCCCTGCTTCGTATTTGAAACAGACAAGACCATGGGGGAATCGTGAAAATTTGTTGTGTCTGTTTCTGTCACGCATAACTCATCTTCGGCTAGATGGAATTTGATAATATTTTTTCTGTCGATGAGGATGTGTCTTTTAGTTGAAGGAGGATACGACAGCTCCTACTCCATATACGAGGTAAAAATGGCAAAAACTAAGTTTCTAAATGTTCTTTGCCAAACCTGACCAAACGGGCACCCGTCTTTCGCAGTCCACATCTCACGACGCAGGCTAATCATCGCATAACAGTGACCAGCTCATGCAGAATCTGTTCGTCGAGATCTACAACTTTGCTGGATTAAGTCTTGTAGAACCAATCCTTGGGCCGCAATGGCCCGGAACGTGTTCGTCGACCTTTTGCCAGGAATATCGATTTTTCAAACTTCGGCATGTTATTGTGCTCTTTTTACCTAGGACATTATCATGCACACTTGGTACGACGGTTTGGTTGTCCAGAGTGCAACTTGACTTTATTGTATCTTTTTATGTGGGTTTAACGGTCGACGAACCCGTTTTTGTAAATGCACTCTATTTTCATTTGTTTTGTTAAGTTGTGCCTGCAGGGTATTAAGAATGGCCTATATATAGGTTTTTCAGAATACGCTGTCCAACGCGCATAATTCATGGTTTTTCACTCAGGTTTTAAAGGATTTCGGGTCAATGAATCCGCTTTCCACAATACATATAGGCTGTCTTCAGTTGGTTGGTTAAGTATTATATGCAGAACATCGAGGATAGTTCATCTAAATAAAGATTTTTCGGCATTCTGAATACGATGATTTGCGTAATTTAGAGTGCAGCAGGAATATTTGGTGGTGCCTTCAGAGCTTTTCAGTGGGTTTAGGGTCAACGAAACAGAATTACAGAACAGTGCTTTTAATAGTGTGGTTATGTGTCACGTACACACAAGGCAGCATGAATGGTCTCTAGGTTTGTCGGTACGGTAAATTCGATGGTAGCAGGAATAATCGGAACCGTCCATTTAAACCTGATCCGCACCCGAAACCTTGTCTTTGAAACATTTATATAGTAACACATATGAATGAAGAAATGAAGGTCCTGTGGATTTAAAATGTATTAAAAATAAATTTTACATTAAACTTAATGTATTGTGATGCTTTTATTGTCTCTGTGAGACTTTGGAGAGGCTGAGGAAGCTAAAATGTTTATCTATCGATCAAGATGTCGGTTTTTTGGACTCCCAGCAGAAAAATGCCTTCTGCTATAAAGGATTGCGTAAACTGCGTCAAACTGAATGTTTTTAACGCATGGAGCGTAGACTAGATAATTTCGCTCTGTCTCCAATCCCCCTTTACTTAACAAGTTTGGTGCATGTTATTCCGTGGCAAACATGAAATTATTGATTTGTGTGGGTCTAAAAGGCTATGAAAAGTATATTATAATGTTCTGATCGATGACTGAGACGACCAGTGCCTCTCCGTTAGTTGATGATGGTGATTTTCTGATCAGAATGTTATACATGACACAAACTGTGATACTACTCGCACAGTTTCTAGACATGCAGTTTGTACCCAAGAACGCAAGCTTCTGGCTGTTTTGCACATGTGTTACTTTCCTCCAATGTAGACTTATTACAAAGTTTACACGTGCTCTGGCTAGTTCTTGATACAATTTATATTCGCCAAGCTTACAGCTAAGTACTTCAATAATCCATGCTTTAGTAGGTATGTCAAGTTACACCTGTTCAGTTTTAACATATAGCGCAGATTTCTGAATGGGTAAGGTGCTACAAGCATCGACCTAGTTTTGTTTTGTTAACATACTCTTGCCGGATAAATATGAAAAATTCCTAATGAAATTGTGTTATATGTACGGTTCACAAGGCAATTTGCTGAATTAATTGTTTTCTTTTTGTTTGGTTGTGTTGGAACTTGATTATTGCGTAAATATGTTTGGACCATAGATGAAGCGAAAATATGGACAGTTTTAAACCGAAATTTCTGTTCCGGTATCTGTGGTTTTGCATTTTACCGGAACACGATTTTCACCGGAACCGATAACGAATTCCAGTTACTCCCTGGATGGTAGGTAAGCTTCTTTTCAGCCTTGCTTGTGAGGTACTGGTTTGATGTGTTGGTATATTTTATGGTTTTTAAACGGAGCGAGCACAATTGTTCAAATAATGTTCAAATTTATGCAAATTGTTTTTGTATCACGCATAGCTCGGTAGTGGGTTGATGGATTTTTGATGGTTTATTTGGCTCATAGTGTTATCGGGTTATCCCAAATCTAGTTTCTGTTTGTGCTATCACAAAAGCGACACGAATTGCAAAACTTGGATTTTGAATTTTTCTTGGAAGTTATGTTTTCGAGCTTTTTATTGTTCGAAAAATAGACTATTGTTTGATTTTAAAATGTATATACTGAAATGGCTTTTATGTTGAATGGGTATTACGGCATTTTTGATTCAATAAGTTCAATTTGATGTCCAGCTGTCGCAACGGCGTTGTTAATGGTTAAGGAAGTTGATAAAAATAACAGCATTTACTATGTTTTTACCACGCGATTTAAATCCATGCTAAAATTGGTAATAAATGTAGTTCTGTTTACCATGGATTTGCAATTTACAGGGTACCATTACCGTGATAGATCCTGGAGTAAAAAAACCGGAAGCAATAAGTCTCGCAGTTCCTGGCTCAACGATGAAATGTCTCGGTGGCCAAAGCTATTGCGTCTGTCTAAGTCTCCAACCCCCTTTACCTTCACCGTGTCCGAACCGCCAAATTATTAGCATTATTTGTAAATGTTATTACTATTTGCTTGTCTAAGTTGAGTGTGCTAGCATTTTTGTTCTTCCTCGTAAAACAGATATGGCCTGATTTGCACCACCCCCTCTTCCCCCCTAGAAAATTGTAGACTTCCCTCTCCTTGATTAATTTTTCCTTCTTTCAGATACAACAATACCGGGTGACACAAAAATTGTCAAAAGCATGTGAGATTAGATTCAACGATATTTTGGCTCTATGCCTTTTGTTCAATAGCTATGCTCTGTATCGGTCGCTATGTTTGGTTATTAATACGTATGTTAGTTTTAGGTCTGTTAAAGAAGAAATTTTCGATGATACGACCAAGCTACCAAATTTCCACGGCCGCATAATTTGTTGGGTAAGCAAGTTACCGAGTCATTTGAGGGTTTTGATTGCTGAAACGAAATTGTTCAAATTGTTTTTGTCCGTCTATGTCACAGTACAGTCTCAGAGTGCTAGATTGATAGATTGTCGCGTTATTTTCAAAGTGTGATGGAATCTAGCCGTTTACTGAGTGTTGTATTTGCGGCTTTTCAGTTTTTTCTTTACTCAAATTTGTTCAAAACTGACATTAATTAGAGACTTTGATTTAGACCATTTGGCTCTCCCACCATTTTAGGTAATAACAACTCATGTCGGAGTCGATCGAAAAAGGAAACCACGACTGGAATTCTCTCGTCGAAACCAGCGGCTATGTGCTTATACATTTTTGCTAGGGCAAGCATTTTAGAGCTATGAGTCATAATTAAATAAATACCACAAAAAGCGGTAATTTCACCAAAATATTTTTCTTTTCCACTATCAGGTTAGAAATCTTTTTCCTAAGATTTTACAAAGCGATCTTAAAGACGAAATTATCAGATATTGTTGTTGTTGTTAATATTCACCTGCGGAACTTAGGTTATTGTTTGGCCCTATTTTTTATTTTTGTGATGTTTAGTAATTTTAATTATAATATTTTTAGCTTGTCAGCGCCGACGGAAGCGCACACTCGGACACTACGTCTCAATGTGCCGCGGGTCATGGCGTCGGGGGTTGTACGCCGCTTGCATCAACAGCGGTGGGTCAGGCTTCGCACGCTCGAACTCAGGGTATTGGCGATAGTCGACCGCCGAGTTTTCAGTAGGTCCCAATTTTTTTGAAGGCTAAATATTTTTTATTGTTCGATTAAATCATTTTATTATTGTTTCTCAAATGATAATTTTTATTTTTCTACACCCGACATCGGGGGACTAGTGATTTATCTAGTTTAAAAATATTTTGTGACCAGTTATGCAACCCTTGGAAGGAAGAGATTATGCGTAGTCTTGTGCTTAGCTTTAAATCAAATGAGAAGCAGAATTTTGGGTTTTCACAAAAGCGCGGTAAACTTTAAGGAACGTTGAATCAGTTAAACGAAAAACTAGTTCCCTATTGTTTACGTCTGTTCAACATGCAGAAAGGTTGCTGTCTATATTTTTAGCATAACACATTTAATCCAAAGATACTCAGTGCATACTTTTAACATTGTCTAATGCCGACATTAAATTCGTACGAATTTTCGATGCTGTTTATTTGGTGATGGAAAAGAGTGTCGTCTCAATAAGCTATCACCAACTGAGATTCGTTGTAATTAGGTTTTAGTTTGCTTTTTGTTCAGCATTTTCTCATAAGTTTTGTTTGCATTTTCGATCAAATGTGCCCCATTTAGCTCTTAAATTTTAAGCCTGACTGACCGAAAGAAGTGTTAGAACCTACTCGATATATATATGTATAGTATACAATATCATTGAGAATTAACGTACTCAGAAAACCCAAGAACCCAATCTGATCCTGGAATCGATCTTCGGTTAGCATAGCTGCATTTAGGTATAGATAATCCAGTTGAAAACTGAAGGGAGGAGGATAAAAATTCCCTATAAATTTTATGGGTGCTATATGAAGCGAACAAACTTGAAATTTTGCATGCGCTGTTAAATTCTATGCATCCAGTGATTTTCTAAGTACTGGTCTTAATGCATAGTAATTACCCAGTAATTTCAAAATTTGTGGGTGCAAATATATTGGACGCATCCAATAATTTTGCAGATATAATCAAGACACAATAATTTATTTTCTATCGAACAAATTTTATTCCCATCGTTCAGTTTCTAAGTGGACCATCTATTATAATGATGGTTGCCTTAGCAAATGCATTAGTTATTTTTCACGCTGTGACCGACATTGGAGATGGAATGTAAGAAATTTATAGTATACCAAAATTCTGCACTAAATCGCGTCATTAAGGTGTCCCGCATTGATCAGTACGCCTGGCAGTGTTTTTCATTTTTGGTATTTCAGCGCTGGCGGGGCTGGCGATCCACTGGAGCAGTCGGGATGTACATCGGAAACCGAATCGACGATATCTGGGTTGCCGCGTTGTAAGTTCGGAGTGAATTTTATCTTGTCGCGCAATTATATCAAGAGATGTATAATCAAAATTTGTAGAATGCGTATGACATACTCGGTTATACGTATGCATTTCTCGTGTCCGATGATTTTGTCGTTTTCGGCCTACCCTTCAAGGATTTCGAGGATGCACCCAAAGGAAATCCGAAGGTATCTACTTTGTTTGTGGTCCCTTGAACGCGATGTGGTACCTGGGCGCTAATGTCACTTCGCAATTGCTGCAATGATTTGTTGCTACAGAACGTTTATGTGTATGAAAGTAGTTGTCATTGAAAGAGCTAGGTTATCTTACACGAGCCGGAGAAAATTAAAAACGCAGGCTCAAATATTTAATAGATAAAATTTTGTTGGTTATTTTATACAACTTAGTTATGAAGCCAATGCCACAGCCGTAGGGAAATTCGTAGATCGAGAGATTTAGGCTAGCGTTTCGTGCTGCTGGCGGAAGGCGGCGTCCAAACTAAACCACCTGGCACTCCTCGGGGCCATAAAGAAAAATTGGGGATCTGGCCCAACGTGTGTCCCCGCCAGAACTATCTAGCCCCTTAGCCGACGGGCGTTAGGCGCCTGTTGTCTAGGTTTTGCATCGAACACGATCGACGTTCGATATTGCTTGTTTTTGTTGCAGTTGGTATTTTGTTCTATATATAGCTTTGACAACATGGCAATTAATATATTGTGTTTTATTTTCAGTTCCTCGCGGAAGCAAGCTGGATCGCCGGACGTTTCGGTCGCCGTTTCATGATCCCGGTAAGTTTTCCATTAATTATGTTTTATCGCAAAGCTGTGATAATTTTACCGTGGAGTGAAACATATTTTAATCCCCTTTGCGTGGGACCATGTAACTACGGTCATATTTTAGCTTACAGTCATTCATAACTCATTCTATATTATGTTTCTAAACTGTTTACATATTTTATATATAAGTTTAAGTCGCAGTTGCGGAGGTGTTAAAGTTTTGTATTAACGGAATATATGCATTATAAAGATTCTGGTGTTGATATCCAGACGGCTTGTTGTAGCTGGCTTGCTGTTTTATTCAGTTGCATTTCTTATTGAAACAAATTGAATAATATCAGTAGAATAAGGTTGATAAAAGCAAAGACTTGTCAAAAAGCTGTGGTAAGGTTGAATAACCATTTGGGGCGCTGGCTTTTTCAAACTACTTCCAATGTAGTGGATGGAACCGAACTGGTAGCACTTGGTGCAAGAAATTCGGCTATGCTCCAGGTCAGACTAGGAGGACTCCCAACCGCACTGGGGGGGATGAAAACGCGAAAATAGCATATATGGCCGATCCACAGTAAATATCCAATAACAGTCCACATTATGTAGTGAAACTATAGCGGCAAATATAGTGTTTTTGACACCGCAAGAAAAAATTCGGTATTTTTTTAGCTCTATAAGGAAAAATTGTATTTTTTTGCCTCGCAGACAAAAATTGACCTATTTTTAGTGCTGCAGAGAAATACCTTGCAGAGAAATACGCCCAAACAATTGGGCGGCCCTCCGCTCACTTCGTGGAAAAGCCAGCGTGTGGTCGGATGGTTCCCGGTCTAGTGGTTTTGTGACTATGTTGTCGCTAAATGATAAATTTTTTATGTTAATAAACTTCGAACGGTTAAATCAGATTCACGTTTTGTCACCGGTGTTTTACTAGAATTATTGTCAAATAAATATCTTTTATACAGTAAGTGGTAAAATTAAATTGGTTATAGTGGATGCGCAATACTCCCTAGAAATGACTATCGCATTTTGGACGAACGAACATCGAACAAAATTTATCGTACTTCGAATATTTGTCGAACAAATTTTAAAACGGCGCATTTAAAATTTCATTTCAAATACTATTCGAACACGTTTTGCAAAAAATTTGAAATTTTCCGAACGAATAACACTCATTTCTGCTGAGTATAGATTACATGCTGAATCTAACACTGGGGTCGCCGAGAAAAAGATTTTAAGTTTCCGTGTTTTATTGGCAAACTTTGGCTTAATATCATACTGCTAAGTTGTTCATCTTGCCAACTATTAGATATATTCTACCTCCAGTAGCAGACTACGTTTTAGCACTAGGAGTTCGAATGGCGACATTCCTTTCTGGCGTGTACGGCATACATGTTAATTTCGGCTGCAAATATGTAAACAGTGTTTCCAATTTGATTGCGATTAGATTTTTGTATGTCAAATTTATATTTTAGGTCGACGCTCAATGGGTGTCGGAGGTGGTGGCGGTATGGGACATCGCGGTCCTAGCGCGCCCGGAGGTCAATTACCGGGTCCTGGTATACCTCCCGCCGGCGCACCTGATAATTTTGGGTTTCCGCGTTACGGCGACACTGGGACGTCGTCATCGTTTCAGTCTGACTTGGATACGACCACGTTTGTCGATAGCGAAGATGATCAGCGGAGCAGGTATCGAAATAATGTTTAACTTCCAGCGTTACACGATTTTGAAACGGTAATTTTGGTTCTACCGTAACCGTAATTTCGAAGACTCTGACCACAAAGCTTAAATGAAGGAAATTGCGAAATGAAATTTTTGTTGATTTTACGACGTCATGTAGCTATGCGTGTCGTAATGTTTCTTGTTTGTCTGGTGCAGAAATCTAGGTTAAACATTACCTAGTTTCGAAAATGTTAGATTCTGACGACCGCGTTCGTGCTTGTAACACGATAATTCCGCATTATATTATGGTTTCGTATCAGTAATTTAAGGACTGTATCAATTATTTTTATTTAATTGTCTTGTTTATTTTGTTGTTTTCAGAATTTCAACGTCGACTGATATCACAAGTGTCAGTCGCGTCTACCAACGCCACCGAAGACGCAGACGGCGACCTCGGGCACCGGTTAGTCGAGTAAGTCGAACAGTTGCTTTCTTTTTGCCATATTGTGCTCCGGAAGTCCACCGAGCTCCTGGAGATTTGCTTGATCTTTCAGCTTGACTGTTGAAAGCCTGAAACAGATCCTATCCTAGAGCACTAGTCGTGACAAAATGCTCCATTATTATTTGATACTAAGGGCGTGTTCACATCGCATTCGTTCCGATCCGTAATAGCAGTCACATTTCCAATCTGATGATGTGTGAAAATAAAAACACATCTACATACATATATACGTATAGGATAACAATAAAATTTGGCTCTGTCGGACCAGATCGAATCCCATGCGGTGCGAACACGACCTAATAGTGCGCCGAGTCACGCATATCACAAAAATAACTTAACGAGACTCGTTTTTCAAACGAACGTTGTTACGTTCGTTAGCGTTTCACAATTACTCTTCTTATTTTCATGACTGTTGCTATCAGTTTTTAGTCTAGACACTAATATTATTGATGCCGTTAAAAATAAAAATTTGACGCCCCGTTTTTTTGTTACAAAATATCAATTTTTGTGAGCCCTTCAGTCTTTCCACGACATTATTTTTAGGATATTCTCAGAGTTTGGGTAATTTTGAACAATATTGACAAGTCGTAATAATGTTGGTCGTGGCTTTGCTTAACCGAAACTATTTATATAATGGAAATGTGATTTATGACATGTGCAGAAGACGTTGAGTTGCACCTTCCACGCATGCATACACGCCTCATAGTCATGTGCGGTACCTACTACTGCTTATTCAAAGCTTGCTGGTCAATGCCTGTCGCAAGTTTGGCTATTATAATTCCTAGTAGTATTGTCTTAAAATATTTTTTTTCTGTGAGAGACTGTGGTTTTCGGTATCAGTTTTATACAATTTTAACAGCGATGCCAATATCACTTTAAAAGTAGTAAACATCAAAGCAAAGCCTAGCCTACCCTAGAATCTTATACACTACGACCAAGAGAATTGGAGTACAAAAACGAGCGTATTTATTTAGAACGGCGATAGAACGGCTTCTTAGCCTTATGTGGCCTTACGGGTACCAGTGTTTCGCAGCCCACACCGAACTGTTCGTATCGAAAAATAATGCCCGTCAGGTGAACGTTTATATAGGTTTTTTCTGAATGCTGAATAAAATGATTTGGTTATTTATGAACCAGCACGAATATTACAGGCCTTTTCATAGGGTTTTCGGTGCGTTTAGGGAAAACGAACCCTATTTCCGGAATATAGCTTTATAATAATGTAATTATATCTTCAGTGGTGTGGTCATTGCGTACAATGCATCAAGAATTGTCTTTACAGGTTTTTCAGTACACTCAATTCGATAGTTTGATTATCTAGAGATTATCAATATAACTTATGAAACCGCTCTCTCTCCGTTTCACCGTCATTCCGTTTTTCGTCTAGCTTTGCGAGATACTACTATTCTTTTATTCGGATTTTCTTTATTTTTCAGACTTCGTCATTTAGCAGCATAACCGAAACAAGCATGTCGTTGAACATTATCAGTGTAACGCTTAATATGGGTATGTTTTCTTTTATCAATATTTTTTATTCTTTTTAAATGTAATTTTTAAGACAATTATTTATTTACTGTAGACTTATCTGTTAGAGTTAAACATTGTTGTTCGTAGGAGTTGCGGCGAAATTCCAGAAATTCAGTGTCATTTGCGACTCGGAGTAAAAACTGAAGGCTACCCAAATTATTTGAAACATGACTTGCAGGTAACAAATTTTAAATTCATTTAAATTCAATTCTAAATTGGCGAAAATAGCATAAAGTCTAATCCTGGGCAGTCGCTGAAACACCAACACACTTTATATATTTGTTAACTTTGGCGTCAAAATTAATAATCGTTCTTATCAGATTGTCCTTTGTCATAACTCCATTTTTTGTCGCTTCAAAACTATCGGATTCCGATTTTCATTTTTATTGGTTTCGATAGGGTCAGATTTGAACGAATGTGGATTGTTTTCCGGAAGCCCCGGTTGAGTAACTGTTGTAATGTTGTAATTCGGATTTAGTTGCTAGTATTTCTGATGTTTCTTGCAAATGGTCTAAGACCAGGTGACTAGCGCTGGATTTATAATACTGAGATAATAATTTCTGTATGTAGGTTTATTTATATTTAGAAGTTATTTTAGATTTGATGTCTAGTTTCGTTATATGTTTACGACAAATTTGTATATTTAAGGAAACTCTAATTTTTTTCGATGGACAGTAGTGCAGCTGACGATCAATTTTTTTCGATTTTGTTTAAGTCCTGCATAGGGTAGATTGCGACAACTAGCGCAATGAATGGGCGACCCCGTTGCGGTCTTTGGGGCTAATGTTTTAGTCAAAGCTAAGTTTGCTTGTAAAATATTGGCTTTTGGTGTACTCTATAGAAGTTGTTCTCGATCTGAATATATAAAAATACTCTATTCTTCACTAGACTTAGTGTCCCTTTAGTGGAATAAATTAGAGAAAAATACGAAGTTTTTGTATCAAATCCACAACTTTATAGAAAATAAGCATAGGGAAACATCGTGAAAATTTGTCGCATGACTCATCTATGGGTAGATTTTTTCGATAGCAATAATTAATAAATTATATTCGTGCGGATTTAGTTGAACTCGAACAGCTGCGACCCTATCTTTGGGATCAAAATATAATGTTTTAAAGGGCTCTTTGCCAAATCTGTCCATACTGGTACATATCGTCTTTCACAGTCGATATCTCGCGACACAAGCTTCGCATCAAAAATCGTCAGCTCATCGAATATCTTCAACTTCGCTGATCACCACATTTTTTTGGTCGTTGACTCCCTGGGCCGATGTGGGCTTGAATACAGTTAATCGATCCTTTAACAGAAATATTGATTTTCTATATTTCGGCATGTTATTGCATATTTCTATGAGTATATTATTAGTAATATTGTTTGTCTCGCTTTGAACCGAGTGTTGGAAATATATCAGCTTATTATAGAATTATATGCTTTCAGACACTGCGCACATGCTTGGCATTAGTATCGTCGGCCAAACCAATCATTCGGGCGATAGTGGAATCTATGTCGGTTCGATCATGAAAGGGTACGTTTTGTTGATAGTTTTCCAGTTTCACTGTGCAAATTTACCTTTGCAATGGTCACAAAAAATATAGTTATATTGTTTGCTATTTCTTCACAGTGTTGAGTACCAATCATTAATCTAGTTACCGCACAGCGGGATAATCAAAGCTCGAGATTGCTGTGGGCTTCAACACGTGCTGTCGATATCAAACAATCGATCCTGATCCTACTATTATTACACTGGTACCCAAGTTACACTAGTAACCCGCAAGAGATGGTTAAATGGAGTGAGCATGGTTTCATTCTGTTTAAGCAGTAACTGGTCGTGTTTGATGTATATACCGCCCAAAAACCTATTGAACACTGAACCCGTCGGAAATTCTGAAACCTAGTCCACACTAAGTTCATCGAAAACAACTAAAAATGTATCAAGTATTTGTGCTGGTCTCTTACATAACCAAACCATCGTATAGAGTCAACCAGAACACCTGTACACACAATTCTCGATGACCAGTACGCAATGCGTATCCAAACAATTGAAGACAGACTATATAGATGAAATATTCACATTGGACCATTGATAATCGAATCATTGTATTCAGCATACCAGAAAAACCGTTCTGTATAGACAATTTTTGACCCAAACTACTAAAGACCAGTTATACTGAAGGCCCTTAATCATACGGGTTTTGCCATTTTGACCCAAAAGATAGGGGGGGTCGAAGCTGTTCGTGTTCAACAAAAGGCATATCCTCATCAGTTTTCCTATTGAACAAATAATTTGTCGAAATATGTCTATCCGAAAATAATTTATCAATGAAAGCGACAGGCAAAGAATAAAAATAACCGGGGTTACGGTATAGGGGGACCGCGGGTGGCTGACCTATATTGGCCTCGAACCTCCCCCTATTGGGTCTTGCCCCCCCCCGAGACGCTGACCCCTATTTGCGATCGGCCGCGACCCCGAGATTTTTTGCTGATAAATAACTTTTCGGAAACTTGTTTTCCAAAAGTCGCAAAACATCGCCCTGCGGTGCTTCAGTTCCAAAACATCCCTCCACGGGGGCTGAGTGCGGAAAATTTCGCTAAGCTGAATCCCCAAAATTTTGCCCTTCGGTGTATATTTTTTCAAGAAAAAGGATGAAAAATTTTTGACCCCTATTTTGGTTCCCCCCCCCCCGGTCTCGGGGAGGGGGCTGACCCCGAGATTTTTTGAAGCCCGCGACCCCTATTTTCGGAGGCCCACCGGAACCCCGGAATAATGGTCTATGTTTAGATATATGCCTCGATTTATATACATATCTGTGTCAGTATTACTGCATTCTACTGGTTTGTCCATAGCCCTCCGAAAACTGCGGGAGGGGGACTTTGGGGGCCCCATGGTCATTCTCGGGGGAAATTTCAAAGTGGGATGGGGAATAAATTTTTCTTAAAAATACATAAAACATTTTTGGATTTAGTTGAACCTGGGGTTTCGGGCGAGTAGGGGGGCGGACATGGGTGAAAATCTCATGAACATGGGAGATTTGGTATGTGGGGGTCCATGGGGGATTTAAAATGTAGGGGGTGGGTGGTCCCCTCAACCCCCCCACTATGAACAGGCCAGTTTTATGACAGATGGGAAAAATGCTAAAATTCGCAAAAATTGCACCTTACATTGGCTGGAAATGATTTCTTGAGGTCAAGATCAAAAATTCAAGGGTCAAGCTTTCTAGGCGGTAGCCAGTAGGGTCAGCGGCCGGAAATGATAGGTCAGTACCTATTTCTCCAAAAACGGACACCCGGGATAATTTAACCGTAAATTTGTGTCCTATATTACTTATGTCATGTAACCCTATCAGTTATATGATGGGAAAATGGGCATGATGCGAAATTTATAGTATTTCTGTAGCGGCATGTTTGGGTATTAATTTTAGCTAATTTGAGATGACTCAGCAAAGCGTAAGAAAGATACGAAAAGTTATCACGGGCAATCCGGAAATGATAGTTTTATCATCTAAATTCAGTTGAATTTCGTTAATTGAATTTTAGTCGAACTACAATGGTCGATTTAGGTGTAGTGACGGAGCCCGATTTTTGAATTTTTTGCCGTGGGAAAAGTTATGGGGCAAAATGACGTCATTTTGGCCCATTTTTCGGGCACCCCTTCTAGTTTTTGCGACTTTTCTCAATAAGTAAACGAGATATCCGCAAACTAACAGGCCTATTCCATGTAGCTTTACCATGGCTTTCCAATGGTATATAACAAGTTTTTCAACTACTTCCCAATCTGGAGTCTATAAGGTTATAGTTGGCGCCAAATTTCATATTTGGTGAAAAGTCGTGGGAAATGCACCTAAATGTGTGTTTTTTGTTGCTTTTAGTGTCTTATATGGGGTTTTTTCTGGGAAGATAAACTCATTGAAAGTGTTAAAAATATTGTTGGGCAAATATTTTTTACACTTCTGGTTCATACTTGGCATAAAAATGACGTTTTCGAAATTTTTGGTGAGATGTCGTGGGAAAAGCATCTGAATGTGTGTTTATTGTTGGTTTTAGTGTCGGATATGGAGTTTTCTGGGCCGACAAGCTCATTGCGAGTGTCAAAAATATTGTGTGGCAAATATTTTTCACACTTCTGCTTCGGGGCATTGTTCTCACCACTAATTCTTTCTCGCAAGCGAGCTTCACTAGTTAAATAAATCCTTTTTTTCAGTGGCGCAGTTGCACTTGATGGTCGTATTGACGAAGGCGACTTAATAATTCAAGTCAACGACGTTCATTTTGACAATTCGATGACCAACGAAGAAGCCGTACAAGTGCTGCGCGAAGCTGTTCAGACGCCCGGGTAAGTTTATTTGGAATACTGTAAGGTACTTTGAGCTATTTTATCGTATAGCTGTCCTCCGGGTAAACTAGTTCTTGTCACATCCTTTTTTCTGGTTCGCCTCACGTGCTTTTTCTTTTGACTCGTCTCACATACTTTTTCTTCCGGTTCGTTTCCGATGATTTTTTCCGGTTCGTCGCACAAACTTTTTGTTCATCCGGTTCGTCTCACATACTTTCTCTTCCGGGTCATGCCACATACTTTTTCTTACGTTTCGTCTCAGCTAGAGTACTCGTCACGATTGCCTGTCGCCTCGCGAGCGAGCGACCAGCCACCGCACAGGAACAAAAAATTACATTTCAGAAGTTTTATTTCCAACGAGCCGCCATAACAGTAACCATATCATTTGTGATGCCTTGGAAGCTAAAAACTTGATGTTTGCGTAACCTAAAGCTTCTCTCTTCACCAAGGCTGTGAATACTAAGTATTGAACAAGTAATTTAGAGAGACACGCATAGCTATATTGAGCTTCAACTTACAAAATGATCCGAACATAAAACATGTTGCTTTATCGTCGAGGAGATGTACCCGCTCATTGCGTATTTAGGGATTCTCTGTCTACCTATTCTTCTCCTGTTCAGGGACTGAAGTAATTATAAAATGATACCAATATCACCGATATAGCTCAAGCGGTTGTGAAGTTATTACCGTTTTCGTGTGTTTTTCGTCCCATGGACCCGCGGACAACTCCATTTTGAGCCAACCGTGTAGGGTAAATAACGACTATAGCAGCGGAATATCAACAATTTTATAAACTGTGAATTTGTCTACGAAATAAGACCAATAACACCCATATAGCCTAAGCTGTTGCGGAGATATTGGCTTTTTGTGTATTTTAGGTCTTATGGGGCCCATTTAACACCACTGACCCACGAGGCTCTTCAAAATAGGGGGTTGGGGGCCCTAACATTTTCAAGTGCCCCTGGAAAAAAACCGAGTGCTCCCGGTTCGTGCGCCCTGGCAAGAATGGGACATCCTGATTCTGCATCCTGAGATCCAGTAGTAAAACACACCTTTTCACAAGATGTCATTTTTAAAACAGTTTGCCTACATTATAATTAGAATTTTTAGCTTTGAAACGCTGTTTTGAAAAATTTGTGGGACCCAGCTTTATTGGGGAGGGAACCCAGCAAAATTAGCCCAGGGTAACTCCAGCAGGAATTTCGTAATTACTGACAGATTTTTCCAGGCAGCACGAACGCATGATGAACTGAAAATGGTGTTAGATTTTATAATGTTTGTTATAGCCCGATCAAGATAGTCGTTGTCAAAAGTTGGGACCCAAAACCCAAAGGCTATTTTACTGTGCCTCGGTCCGAGCCTGTCAGGCCTATCGATCCTGGTGCCTGGGTTGCGCATACGAACGCAATGCGAAACAACGAAATACAACAGCAGCAGCAACAACAACAACATCACATGGGTATGCACCCACCGCCACCAAGTACGTTATGTGTTTTTGAAACTTTATTCAGTTATGTGTGAGTTCATTTAAGGTTCGTACACTTGGGTTGCTGTTTTGTCAAACCAGTTCATGATCGTAAAAGCGATAAACGCGAACAAATAATAATTTTCTGTTATGTACGCGTACACGATTTGCGATACAACAATGCGTAGGCGCTGTTTGCGGTCGCTATTTTACGATTTTGCTGATCACAAACAAGTAAAAACACAATTACTAATCGCGTTTACTTGTATGCTGTAATATCCAAATAGACCGCAAACAATTTTCTCTGAATCAGAATGTCATTTGTTGAACGCGGACAAATGTGCGCAAACGCAAATTCAAACCGTACATCGCAGAGCCCATTTTCGCGCTAACAGAAATGCGAATACCAATGGCAAAAATGTGAACGCAAGTTTCTGCGCGAACCAATTCGTGATTTAGATAAAACAACAGATTTGGTTTACAACCTGAAGCGGACTTACACATTATATCATTGGTATTGATATAAGTGTCGGACCCCCTAATTTATTATTTGCCGTGGGAAATTTTTAGTATTAATGAGGCAAAATTATAAGGAAAACTGAAATATTTGAAAATTGATTATGAGAAAGAATTAGAGAATTACAGATTTCACCCAGCTTTACTCCCTGCCACCTTGGTCATCTACCTTGTAGCTAAGCCAACGTACCTTGGACACCTAGGTTGGGAGTGCTGACATTATGAAAATGTGCAACGTGTAATCAAAGATGTGGCGGCACTTGTGTTCGTAAAGTCTAGGGCAAACACTTTTTTTGGTTACTGCCTACCTCAGCAAATAGCCATTCATGACATTCAAAAGGTATACATATGTAATCGAAAATAATAATTGTAGGACACATATTGTTATCCGTCGAGTAAGTCAGCGAGATGTTTATAGGAATACGTGATTAACAGGACACACTATTTCAGAAACGGGGAGCGGCAATGTCGGGCGGGGACTCGCCTAATAGTTCTAATGGTGAAATCTGTGCGAAAAGTTATTTAAAAATTATATTTTCTTATTTTGTATTTCACACTAATTGCAATTGCTTGCTTGACAGTATCCACACCGCAAGATTTTGTGGTCAAATAATGAGGTGAATAAGATAGTATAGTTGATTTCCGGTTCAGTGTCGAGGTAAAGATTATTTTTGCTAGGAATCCGGGGAAGCATCGAATTGAGGGAAAATATAGAGAGGGGCACTCACGCGCAACGTTCTTGGGCTTGGACGCACCTTCATTTTGAAGGAATAAATTAAAAAATTAAAGCGGTCCATGTTTTGAACGAACTTGTATGTGTTTAAGTTGTCAGGCTATTTATACTCTACCCAGGTACGGTGTTGATGATGGCCCCTATTCTGTTATTCCTGCTGCCTCCCAGATATTTAAAATCTGACTCACGTTCGCATATCTAGGTTTTGTCAACGGTAAGATGGGGCTTTTACATGTCATAATTCCATGTTTGTAGTCGGAATGCCGAAACGGATATGTAACTAGCCTTACTATTTTCATTTAGTTAAAAGTAATTTAGGATACCAGCATTATTTATATTTCTGAATACGTCGTAATTGTTTCCGTCGGGGAATATGGGTCTATAATAAGCTGCAGAATTATGACATGGTTCGGGGAGAACAGCGTACCGTAAACCGGCATGTAGGAATATTTCGGATTTGGAAGCGGAGAATTGTATCCGGTGAAAGCTTCAGATTTGTAGGACTAAAATTGATTATCTTGCATGATCACAAGCTCAGTTCACCGTCGCATTTTGGAATATTTGAAACAGAGCGAGCGGAGATTCCACTGATGGCGCTAGTGGAAAAAATAGTGAAAATTTCTTTTTTGTCTGTTTTTGTTATTCATAACTATTTTTCGGATGGACGGATTTCGACTGGCAAAAAACAAGTTGTTTGAGGGTTCTTTGTCAAATCTGGCCATACGGGTACCAGTCTTTCGCACCCATATCTCGCGACACAGGCTTCGCATCGACAAACTGAGATCGAGGCGGAATCTGTTCATCGAGATCTAAAATTTTGCAGACCACGAATTTTTGTCGGACCACTCTCTGGGCCCGAATATGGTTTGTTGACGTTTTGCCAAAAAGAGTGATTTTTTAATTTTCTGCATGTTTTTGTGTGTTTTTATCGTACAACAATAGTCTGTTAGGTTACCAAGCACGATTTGTATGATGGCTTTGCTATGTATAGCCCAACCTGACTCTAGCTTTTCATTGGGTTTCAAAAGTTTTAAAGTCTCCAAAATGTGGCGAGTTTGCATTCTTTGGTCATGAATTGCGTGGAGGGCATCCAGAATGACCTATATGTAGGTATTACTGAAGACTGAAGACAATGATTTGGCTATCTAGAGTTCAGCGTACATATTTCGTGTTTTTTCAATGGTTTTTGGGTCAATGAATCTGGCTTCACAATATAGTCTTTCTTCAGTTGTTTCGTTACGTATTGCGTATTGGTCATCAAGAATTGTCTGTGTAGGTTTTCTGGTAAGTTTTATAGGTTTTACGATGGTTTGTTTATCGGGAGTCCAGCACGAGTATCTTTTGCCTGTTCAGACGTTTTCATTATGTGTCAATGAATCTAATTTCCAGAAAATAGTTGGTCTTCAGTATTTTGGTGCATAACATAAAAAATAGTAAAATAGTCTTTATAGAGGTTTTTCGGTATACTCAACACTAAAGTACAGCGTGCATATTTAATGTATTTTCATGAGTTTTCAATGGATTTAGGGTCAATTAAGCCGATTTCCAGATTATAGTCTGTCTTCGGTTGTTTGGTTACGCACTGCGTACGATAGGTTGACTATGCAGAGACCAGCACAAATACATGATGCTTTGTCAGCTGTTTTCGATGAGTTTAGGGTCGAGTAGGTTTTAGGATTTTCAATGGTTTCAGGGTTCAAGAGATTTTAGGGTGATATATACATTAAACACACTGTTACAGGTAATTAAACAAAATAACAACTTAAACATGAAACCACGTTTGCTTCGTTTCACCCTCGCTTGCGTGTTACTAGTATACTTGAATACGTATTATCAAGAGTCCATAATGAACCTTTGAAGAAGAGTGTCTCTCTTTTGCCATTGGGGTGACGCTCTCCATTTTTGCGTCATTCGTTGGTGGGCGAGGAGTTTCCCAGTTTTGTCCCCCAACATTCGTCATGTCCACTCTAACTTTCGTGTCAATTTCAAAACAAAAAGTTCGATTGAACAAGAAACGAAAGTTGGGTAGGGGACAGGAAAAAAGTGGAATTATACTCGCTCTCTCCTGAAAAGTTGGACGAATAACGCAAAACTTGACTGTGTCATCACACAGCGTATATAATGTAGTGTGGCAAGAGTATCACACTCTTCTTCACGACTTCATCATGAACTCTGTATTATTTGTAATTATTGTTTATTTTTGTTCAGGCGAATATCCAGCTCGTCCACCCTCAGCATCAACAATGACATCGAACAGCGGCTCTCTTACAAGCTCGGTTCCGGAAGCTGATCGTAAGTATTTTTCGGATTTATTGACTAATCGGAACGTCGAGTTTTGTTGGGAATCTGTGTTAATTAAACTTATACTTTTTCTCAAAGTCGAGGAGTTGCCAAACGGCTGGGTATTTCAGTTAACTTCCGCGCGATTACAGAGGTGCTCCGTACCATTGCGTTACAAGCATCTGCCTTGGTTTACGACCTACTGACAAACTGAGGTGTTTTTATCCTTTGGGAACCAAAAAAACTTCGAAGGACCATTGCACTACGAGGAGCCAAAAAGTTTGCTAGGGGGAATGGCACCCGTTTTTACCAGCAACATCCGAAAATGCCACCACCACCTACAAGTTGGTGAAGTTACTAAGCGGTTTGATGTCTTCTTTTGTATGGAATTAGAGCCGGGTAGCTAATTTTGTCATGCATAAAAATGCTAAGCTTGACGTTTTCTTATATTTGAGTGCTTTTTGCATTTATATGGCAAAATTTTTGTAGTTAGTACTGAGATTTTACCTGAGCAAATTGGTTATTCTCTAATTTTTGTGCCAAATTTAGATGTTGAATAAATTGCTACCGCGTTAACTGGGACTGATCGTTAAGCCGAACGGATTGATACGATCTAAAGTTGATGGGGTTTGAAATTAGTGGTCCATGAACTTGGGTGGGCATAAATTCAATGCTCCAAGAATATTATGTGGCGTATGATTCGGCGATCCAAAAACGTGAGGAGTCTGGATGTAGTGGTGTAAGATCATGGGTGGGACAGTCATGTCTGTGAGCCAACTAGTAGGTTGCAAAACCTGGGAGTAGGTAAAGGCGAGAGCGGCCGCGGACATTTATATGGGAAAGCTGAAGCGTGTTACACTCTTCAGCAGAGTTGATGATCATCTACTCTTGATATCACTATTTGTAATGGCGAAATTCACTGTCGCTCGAGTAAGAATATAGGTTCACTGAAGAGAGCAGTTTGTTCCAAAAATAGAAATTTATTGAAGTAAATTTTATAATTTCACAATAGTTTTGGACAAAATGTGTTAGCCATTGCTGACGACTGTTATCAATAATATTTTGATAAAAATATAATTTATCGTTTAGCCGTTTTGGTTGCCTGTAATATATAGTTTTTGGAAATCGTTTCTTTTACTGATAATAATTTTGTTTTTTTAATTTCGACATATATCCTAGCGCGAAACCTGGCTTACGGTCGGGCAAGGTCTTCGGTTCACTTCGCCTTAGCTCGTCGCTGCTGGCTTTCGGTCAGCGCGGGGTCTTCACTTCTCTTGTCGAGCCTTAGCTAAAGTTACATTGCACGTTGAGCCTTAATCGAAACGCATCCTTTGCAGATGACGCATCAGGATACATCAAGGCGTTCTTGAGTTATGCCATTATCGGAAAATTTGCTCGCCGTTTGCGGGCAACTCAGAGCTATGAGGCACTCGACAAAACTATGACAAAAAATCCATCCAACGGTTCAAAAGTCATGAACCAACAACTAAGCTTCCCATGCCTGAAGTATGACTGAGTAAAGGTTAATGTTTCGTGACAAAGCAAGGCTACAGACAATTTTCGTGAATATATCGATAGACATAGCTTATCAGAGCGTAGTGTAACGTAGTGAAGATTGTGTGTTGCAGGGGTGAAAGCTTTTGTGTAACAGATCCATACTGGATCGTTACGAGGTGGATTAATCCTGACCATAGCCTAATGGCAACGTTTTATTGAAAACCAATAATCCTGGCCACACTCCAATGGCCGACATTTACAAATACCCCAATAATCCTGGCCACACTCTAATACATTATATTCTATATCACACTCTATATCTATACATTAGAATTGTGTGTTGCAGGGGTGAAAGCTTTTAAAGTGTGTGTGATCGGCCATAACTCGGGAACCACTTACCGATTTTCATGATCTTAGGCTTATTCGAACCTGCATAGTCGATTTACCGTGTACATCCCGAGCGTTTTTGGTTTGAGGTCTGGTTCCGGGGTCAAAGGTCAAAATGAGGATTTTTTTAACCGTATTTTAGTACGTTCACTGAAACAAAGTTATTTTTAACTTTCAGATTTTTTCTCTGGCTGGTTGTATTTCATAGTAAAACGATAATGCCGATGCCACTATGTTGTTTTTCATTAAGGGTGCGGTTCTGGAGTTATGGGGTTTGAGGTATGGCACCTTCGTGGCTCCACGACCCGAAATTCAAAAATTTGTCCTGACGTCCTCGGCGGCTAAAATGTTTCACTTGGAGGTTTTCGGGCATCGGAAGCTTATTGCCGGTGTTGGTTTTGCTCTGCGACCCATGGTTTCATGAGTATGGCGACCCCATGGTTACTGGACCCAAAATTGATAATTTTATTGTGTCGTTCTGTGAGGCCGATAGCTTGCACTTCGGGTTTTCAGGAAAGGGAGACTTATTACCCGTGTTAGTTTTGTTCTGTTGTAACTTGTGCAGTGTTGTGTGATATCCACATATATCATATCGACGTATGTCATCGAGAGCTGATTGGCTGTGCTGGTGTACCTATGCTTGCTATGCTCTGCAATCTCGATAGAATTGTAACTAGTTTTATATTGTGTTGTATATGTATGGTTATCATAAATTTATTAATAAGGATTTAAGTTTCGGGATTTTGATTAATGTTAGACAGGCCATAACTATAATTATTGTGACATCTTATATTTTAAGTAATAAATTTATGATTTAATTATTATCTAAAACTAGGATTATTGTTTTCGGGGCATTTTATATTGGGAATTAATTGGCGGCGTGTGCCTTGCTAGAAGCAGCATTAAACTAGAGTTTCTTAATATTTGGCACTACTGTCTCGCTGATTGTGTACTTAAACAGAGATTACATTTTTGATTAAAATCAAATGAAATCATTATAGCGAGGGTCTTAAATCTATGCAAATTCTCGTTTGGTGTTTAGGCGATACATTGTTTATTCTTAAAGCATCGAAGTAATTAGTCGTCTTTGTTCGGAGTTCAAATCAGACAACTAACCTGTCGGAGACTAATGCAGATCACATGAGTTTTTAATTGTTTTTCAGGTGATTCGCCCTGGCTCGCGATGGGCACTAATTGTTTTTCAAATTTTTGTGTAACAGATATCGTCAAAAATTGTTCATGATGAAATTGTACAAGACGATATTAGAAGGTTATAACAGTTGGGCAAACCGATGAACTTTAACTATTACGATGTGGCGGTGATCGTTTTTCGTCTTTTTTTGATGTTTGGAAATATCTCAGCAAGTTTCTCGGCTATAATAAAGGTCCTTACCGTAAGGGGGGTGCCATCTACCATTACATTGGGATGATAACAAAACTGCGTCATTTCCAATTATGTAGTTTGACATAAAATTTTCAAGCAATTTGCTTCCGACGAATTTGTTGTCTAATGTAGTAATAACTAGAATTTTGTCACATTATACTTTACGGTTTGGATGTCGTAGTACGCGACGTCTAAAAATTTGAAGACTAGTGGTTTTGCGTTTCAATGGGTGTCGCTGCTCATTGTTGGGGTATACTATTATATACGCTGTGTTTCGAGACTGTATGCCGCCGAACCCTTTGTCTGGTTGTAGTACCTTAGAATTATATAACCAGGTTGACCCTATCAATTTCGTAGCTATGTGGGACAATGTATTCTGGACAGCTGCCGCACCAGTGTTTGCGTAGCTTTCGGTAGTAGTTGCTTGCTTTGTGAACCTCTAACCCTATACCCGCTTCGGGTTTGGTTGATGTCGAATGGTCGGGTTAAACGATTATACTGTTTCATGATTTACGTATGTTGGCCAAACTTTAAAATAGCATTACAGCCCCAATAAATCTCAATGTTATAAACTGAGTCTGAAACCAGTTCTTTTGCGGAGACAAAACTTCTGTGCACCAAGTGATTTATTTTGGACGTGATTATGAAACTCTAAATTTGCATTAGTTGTTGCACTAAAATAAGACTCCAAACTGCATAGTATTACAACTTATCCTTAATTGCACTAACATCATTGCAAACTACATTGGATTAATTCAGTTACACTAAGTTTACTGCACACCATCATTGATTTTGTTCAGGTTTTTTAGACACCGGCCGCGGGTTTTTTCCAATGACCCGGACGATTAAGCCAATCCATGGTTACGCTGAGGAGTGTAAATAAAATGTAGGACATGCCGTTGTCGATATACTAAATTCAGGTCTTTATAGGAGATATGCATTATGCCTAAGTCTGGGGCCTACCGCACCCCGAACTCCCATCTCTAAGCTGATCATTTTTCTAACGTTATACCGCAACGCTCCGGGGGAGCTATCAATTATTAATCTTTTTTGCTTGTTGTTGTGTGTTATTGGCTAAAAACTGAGATTCGATATTTAGCTCAGGTCAAGCGGAGGGGTGTAAGAATATAATTAAGGAAAGATAACAGTGTAGTGCGAGATAGGGTGGTTCCAGGAACACCTGGACGTGGTCTTAAGCTTACTTAGGATGTACATATAAAAAATTTGATATATTAATATTAGCAATTGAAATATTTAAGTATAGTCCAAGGCTGAGTCTTAAGCTGTGTTCATAAGCTTACTTAGGATGTATATACATATAAAAAATTTGATATATTAATATTAGCAATTGAAATATTTAAGTATAGTCCAAGGCTGAGTCTTAAGCTGTGTTCATAAGCTTACTTAGGATGTACATATAAAAAATTCGATATATTAATATTAGCAATTGAAATATTTAAGTATAGTCCAAGGCTCAGTCTTAAGCTGTGTTCATAAGCTTACTTAGGATGTACATATAAAAAATTTGATATATTAATATTAGCAATTGAAATATTTAAGTATAGTCCAAGGCTCAGTCTTAAGCTGTGTTCATGTTGTATCCGATCCGAGACGACCAAATTTTATAGTTATCCTATACGTATTTATTATTCGCATTATTATTTGATCTGATTCCTGGTTCGAAAAAACTTGTGCATGCTATTTCGGATTAGATCGGACGCAATGTTAGAATTGCTATATCAAGGACTGACTACCTGTCTATTGCTTACGCCACTTCGCTTAGCCTTTTATTTTATTTAAAAACCTGATTGGGAATTTGGAGTTGAAGCACATTTTGTGCTTACAATTTATTGTGAAAACATTTTGTCCCAAAATATTAACAACTTGGTCATATGCGTATGCACAGAACTACATGCAATTATTCACCATTGTCGCAGCTGTTGGTGACTTGGGTCCTCTGCCAAAACCCACAAAGACTACCTCGATCGTCTAGGTCAAATGTCGATGAATGGCGGCTCTATGTTTATGTGCGCGGAACGGTTCCTTCTTGCAATAACTCGTCTCGGATGTCATTTGGAACCCGATGGTCTGCTGGTAAATTTGTCACTCGGGCTTTTGCCGTCTTTCATGCCCCTATGGTTCGTCGCAGGAGCACCGCTGTAGCTATTCGACAATTTTGCGCCTTCTGATGGCCTGATTTTGTACCTTTGGACCTGAACGCCATGACGTACAGTTTAGTGGCGCTGAACCGTGCCATGTTCCATAGTTTGCGAAGACGACTGTCGGTCATGCCTTTCGATATTGCTTTGTATCGATCACTGGGGGAATTCAAGGTGCGGCCTTCGTACAGTTGAATCTGGAGTATAGTTGGCAACCGCTGCCCGAGGACCTTCGAGCTGTCAGCTAACGTTAGGGGTGATGCTTCCGAAGTGAATCCCGAAATTGAAACCTAGTAACTTGATCGCAGGTCGATGATTGGGAAATATTAGTTTTTGTCCTTTTTTGCGCTACAACATTATCTATGTTCGCACACACTGTTCGCTTACTGCTTGGAACATTATCTATGTTCGCACACACTGTTCGCTTACTGCTTGGAACATTATCTATGTTCGCACACACTGTTCGCTTACTGCTTGGAACATTATCTATGTTCGCACACACTGTTCGCTTACTGCTTGGAACATTATCTATGTTCGCACACACTGTTCGCTTACTGCTTGGAACATTATCTATGTTCGCACACACTGTTCGCTTACTGCTTGGAACATTATCTATGTTCGCACACACTGTTCGCTTACTGCTTGGAACATTATCTATGTTCGCACACACTGTTCGCTTACTGCTTGGTAAGAAATTTTCGCAGATTACCTATGTCCTGTTTAAACGGGCCAAAGTTTAAAATACTATTTATATAAATTACGGCTCTTATTTTGGATAAACATTTTATAAACTGAACAATAGCAAAATTTGAGAACCCAAAATATATGTGCATCCGGCTACCAGAGACTTGAAGAATAGAAATGTCGTGGCATTGTCCGGCAGACGGAACAAGTGAAAAATTGGAAAATATATTTCACGCAATGAAATGTGGAGCTTTATTGACATATTAATATTTGAAATAATTTTTTAAAATTACACCTAAGCTATGAAAAATCCTATCCTTATTCCATTTTCAAAGATCCACAATCAACCCCTGATATGTCTTCGACTACGGCGTCTACGCGCCGCCGCCTTCAACTGGAGCGGCTGGCTCCGCTTCTTCGGCTGGTTTTTCGCCTTCTGCTGGCGTCGATGGTGCAGCCGCAGCACCTTCGGCCGGAGGTGCCGCGCCTTCTCCAGGAGTTGGGGCTGCACCTTCAGCAGGAGTTGCAACTGCACCTTCAGCAGGAGCTGGAGGTGCGCCTTCCGCTGGTTTAGCTTCACCTTCTTTGGCTTCTGGTGCCGGCGCGGCTACTTCTTTTTCAGCTGGTACGGCTGAAATAAAAAGAAAACTTAAACTAGTCAGCGACTGATGACTATTTCTTTAGTATAATGATACGTTTTACGCCAGGCTGGGCTATCGTTTTATGTTTTGGCTTCTTCGGCAAACCAGAGTAGGACGGTGGAAAAATGAAACTAAAGGCGTGTTCACACGCTCAAACTTTTTGCTCAAAATTGGAGCTCAAAATTTGACTGTGATTCTTAAATGAAAATTGTGATATTTCAAAATTTGAGCTCAATGTTTTTCAGTTAATACATCTCGTCCATGATTGGCCACATAAACATTCATGAAAAGTTTGAACTGTGTTCACACGTTCAAACTTGCAAAAAATGCAAAAAAACTTGCTTTCAAATTTTGAGCAAAAAGTTTGAGCGTGTGAACACGCCTTTATTTTAAGATTTTTTGCCTGATCATCAAACACGGGCTAAGCTGTGAGTGCAGGGAAGTGTCATACTTTTCCCGAATGCACGCTTCATTATACTAACAGCTGCGCTCTGTATATAAGAGTACGGAACAGTGACCGATTTTTTTGCTTTCTCGTATATGAGTACAACTAGTTTGCTTAAAAAGAAATTGAATGTTTAGCTGACCGATCAATTATAGTTGCGCTGATAGTCCAGTAGCCGCTGGTAGTTGAACCCTCGGTTACCCATACGTTTTTATGTTCATCCCAGTCGACGTACTGCCCTTTAAAAATTGGTTAACTCCAACCGGTTGCGTTCTGCTTTAGTGATATGCTTATACATATAATATGCATTTTGGGAGCACGGTGATGGGTGCGAGAAACTGGTGATGTAATCCCGTGGACAAATGTTCTATCCACCATTTGGGAAGGGTGGGAATGTTTTCCTCATCACATGAGGCATTCGTAATCTCAGATTGTTTTCGACGGGGCTATGTGTGACCGTTACGTTTGCGTGGTGTTTTTGACTCGCCGTTAGGTCGACCCCCAAATCTTCATCACTCATCCAGGACGCTTTATATTGCAGCATCGGATCCAACCGGCTTGCTCTTACACAGTTGTGCTCGTTTAGGTGCATTGTTTGTAACAACCTTGTCCCACACTCCCAGTATAGTTATTATCCTTAGCCGGTGTTTACCTGGAGGTGGCGGGGGTGCAGCGCCGGGCTCGAAGTTGACTTTCATTCGATGTTCCTTGAAGCGTTGAACCGACTTGAAGACGTCTTGCGGCGTCGCATGGGTCGCATCGGCGTTGGCGTGCTGGATTACAAGGCGGTGGTTGAGTTTTTTGTTCGGATCGAACTGAAATTAAAATTATCAAACGTGTAAGAAGGACACGAGTATAAAGGATGGATAGTAGGTTCAAATCAAAACGCGGGTCTCATGTTTTCTGATTTTCCGACCTGATTCTTCTGGTTAACAGGGTTGGCAAACCGTGATAAACTGATTAGACTAGAGATATCGGGAAATTTGATATCAAAACGGAAAATTAAGAAAACGGAAAACATAACACTGAACACTGGAAATTATAATTATTATTCGCCTGTAGTTAATAACAACTCTCAGTCAGAAAGATGGGTCTATATGCAAAATCCTCTCATCGGGAACAACAACGTTGTAAAAAACTAAATTTTAAAACAAAATATATTTCAATTTTGACATTTTTAACGATAGAAGCAATTATTTTATTTTCGTGGTTTGTATCCAAGTTACGGCAAGCATCAGGGGTTTACAAGATTATGAAAATAGTTCACTAATTTTTAATAGTACCTATAATAGCCGAGACGCTGCCCTTTTTGCGGCTGCTGTTGTATTATTACCTTTTCGGCACATTAAAGGGACTCAGGCAGCTCAATCTATGGAGTTTAGCATAATGCTGGGCACGGACTCGAAATACTCGCCGTGCTGCTCCCCTTACCCGAGTTAGGAGCGCTCCGCTAACCTGTGCCCGAGTTAGGAGTATATTATTACGAGGTTATTTCCTGTGTAATCTGATAAATGTCATTTTATATGACAAACAATAAATAAGGATTTGTCAAAGCCGGAAATTTCATATGCAAAACTGCAGAAATATTAGAAAATAGCTGGCAACTCTGCATTAACAACAAAAATATTGATACGAACATCAGCATTCTTTAACGGGAAACGTTCTCTCAAATATACTGCCGAGTCCATTCAGGATTGAGTAGATCCATGGATTCGGACATAATTTTGAGTTTTTTGACGAAGATTTTTCATATAGAGCTCTTATGGTTTTTTATAGTTCTCCGTAATTGTGATAAGAAATTGCAGCCTTTTGACACTCTGATTGTACCGTAGTTGATTTGGGAAAAGGTTTTCAGCTGAACTGGCCCAAGCGCTCTACGGAAATACCCAACGGAATGTAGAACCAAAGTCCGTTATATATCGGGTTATATAAAGTCCCAACGTAGCATCATATATCGGCCGTTCGGCTATTTGACTCTTCAAACATTCGTTAAACCAAGTTCCAGTTAAGTTGAAAATTTACAATTCCGGTTCCTGCTAACTTCGATTATTTATATGTGTATGTAGGGTATACGTATTTGTATTTATATAATAATAATTAATGTTGTACCGGCGCTATCCGTAAAGTTATATATGTTCGATTTTCCAGCGCATATGGAGCATTCACTTTCGAGTTTCAAACACTGATCAGATTTTGAAAACTACAGTGATTTTGACAACTATTTACACGGTTGTTAAATTTCGTCTCCGACTAATTGGATATTTCGCTGACCCCCCTTAACACTGCTATTGTTGCACTTGAAGATATAATGGGTGTGTAATTGAACTGGATAGACGAATATCACTGCCACCATTATGTATTATAGTTCAAGTTAAAGCCAACTCGGAATAAAACATCCTCGGATCAAAAATATTTTTGTCAAAAAAAAACCATATCCAAATTTTGTCCGTATACGTAATAATCTTGTGGAAATATCAAAAACTCAACACAAATCGTTTTAACATTTTAATTTATTAGTTTACTAAACTGTACGTTGTGAGCTAAAGTTCACAGTTTCAGGAAGTTGATGTGGAATTTGCACTGTCCTAGTTAGTAGCAAGCATTGCATGATCAGCTAAAGCTGTTTATCTGTTCTATTAATTTGGCACCAAAAATATTTTTTCTGTAACAGTAGCCCCGGCAACTAAATGTTACCTTTACCAGGGCCGGGGTTTCGATGTTGCTCCGGGGCCTGGGTTAAGCCTCAATATATCCCTAATAATAATGATGACTTACATCAAACGCTTGACAGTAGGCGGTGACCGTCAGTGTAGCGCCTGGTTCGATGAAAGAGAACACGGGTTTCAACCGAAACATCTTGTTGTCGGATGTTTTGATTTTGATGGCAACCTTGGCCGTGGTGCTCGGGTTTTTCACCGAGTGCTGACTCTGCGTGGTTTTCGTAAACGGGCCCGTGAACGTTACGTCGGCCGGTGTCACTTGGAGTGGTTCCGGATCGGCCATCCTGATATTAGCGCACAGTGTCACAGGAATTGTTGTGCTTAGCCGCACTATTGACGATGGGTTGATGGATTGGATGGAAGCGTGGTTGTTGTAGTGAAACACCGGGAAGAAGATAGAAAGATTCGTTGCGTGCCTGTAAAATGCCTGTATATATATGGTCTGTGGACCATACGTTATTCGAGCCAGTTTTATTAGTCGTCTGAGGCTTTAGAACCTACTGGTAGATCCGTAGCTCAATAGACCCTCCATGTGTGTGCATTGTAGCGATTTATAGTGTGCCTAATTTTTCATGCATCTACTTTAAAATGGCACATTGGGTTTGGAACACGGACGCCGAAGCGGAATCCTGTTCCTGTGCGGAAAGTCAGAGCGCCTTGCAAGATCAGATCCATGATTTGGTGGAGCCAGTTGGACCCATGAAAACAATCCAACATTGTGTTTTAAGAAATTCCTACAATTCGTGTAAAAATATTAGGCTCAAAATCGGAAATGTATTTTTTGAGCAGCTATGGTATAGGAAAATGTTGGTGTTAGATGATCATAACCGGTCGCTAAGTTGATAAATTGTGAGTGAAAAAATGTTTTCTTGCTCACATATTTATTGAACACCTGTAGTTAAAGTTGAATTTAAGGAAACTCATTCTGTATAATCTTGAATATTATTTCTACAACACAAGATAAAATAGAGTGAAATAGGTATATACCTAATTAGTTATAATATAGCGTCCCAGTACAAAAATTCGCGGATAGGTCGCTCAACCTCATGGGCCGGACAGAGGTGGTTACGCCGAAAACGGTGGCAACAACGTAAAAGGCGGCGAAGGGTGGACCATCATTCGGTGGTACCGCCGGCTGTCCTCAGGGTTCCGGATCAGCGTATGTCTGACCCAGTCATGGGCTCTGCTGAGCCATTGATCGGGATATGCCGGAACAACAGGAGGAGGCGGACTGATCAGCCGCTACCCCTAGTCAACGATCTCGATCGAGCCAAGTCAGCTCACGACCTTGCTCAGGATCATGTTCTGCTGGGCACAGGCAACAACAATAACAATATAGCGTAGCGAAGAAGGGCGGGTATATTATAGCGATTCTAAAACTTTGTAATATAATCGGAAAACTTCTGGTCTTTTCCGTTATAATCTAGTCCAGCTTGAGCATCGTCTAATTTGAAGATTACTTCATTGAAATATATTACTCAGCTGGTCACGGTGGTTCAAGAAAGGGTCTATCAGGGCCATATTTATAACAGGAAAAATTAACCAATTTTCGGATTGTATTGATCTCGGCTAGATACCGAAAATTTTTAATTGGAAAACGATTTCCTGGTAATTGAATTGGTTTTATATAACGGCTCGAGGAACCAGAGCGTAGTTTAGTGGTGCTAAAAATGGGTTCGATTTATTCGCCGTGGGCCCATAAAAATTTGACGAATTTAGCTCTCAATGTTAAGGCGTGTTCACACACTCAAACTTTTTGCTCAAATTTTGAGCTAAAAATCTGAGATCAAAATTTGATGGTGATTTTTAAATAATAATTGCGATATTTAAAAATTTGAGATCAAAATTTGAACTCAAACTTTTTCAGGTAATACATCTCGTCCACGATTGGCTACAGGAATTTTCATGATAAGTTTGAACACTGTTCACGCGTTCAAACTTGCAAAAAAAGAAGCTTTCAAATTTTGATCAAAATCTGAGCTCAAAATTTGAGCAAAAAGATTGAGAGCGTGTGAACACGCCTTTAGGCCTCACTTACCCAACAATCCTTTAATGAGCTGAATCGGGGTGATTGAAGACGACCGAGTGATGAAGCAAGTAATTCTAGTAAAACTTATTTTCCGACAACGAACAAACTCGTCAAACTGTTAATTAAGCTAGTAAAAATTTAAATGGATTTTGCTAGTAATATTATTTTAATAGATGTACAATTTCAATTCCTGATAGAAAAAGTTATAACTGTTCGCTGGTTGGAAAATTGAGGAGGAGAAGAGTTAGTTTTTTCTTGGTAACTTGATGTTTACTGATTGAGATGTAAGCTAACTATCGAGGCAGTTTCACGCGTCGCAGTACACTATCTGATTGCAGGCATACCGAAGGGCCGGCGCCACAACATAGGCCTCTTATGGGCCAAACCTAGTGACTGGGAGATTTGGCAGGAGTCTTTTGCTTTGGTGGTTGTATTTTAATGTTTGAAGGGTTCCGGCGCTCTTGCGCCCTCCTGTCACCGACCACAAAAATATGGAACCAGGCATGTACCATATATTTAGACAGATACCATATTGGAAAGTACAGTAGGAGTAACTCGTTTGCTGGTGCCTAACTACTAAAAGAAAACCTCTATGTACGAACTTGTGCGAAATTTATCCAACCTCTAAACTGGGAGTTCGTTGAATAGGTCGAGCGCTAAGCAGGGGCCCGTGGCCTGAAACCCGGCCTAATGTTCCTGTTTACGGTCGGCCCAATGACAAACCAATAAAATAATCAAATGGCTTATGTGTGTGGAAATATAGTTGCATAAATTTATGGAACCTTTCATTTGAGGGATCGTCGAATTAGGTTAAGCGCAGGGTGGAACCCACTCTTGTGCTGCAGTGGAACGGGGTCACATATAAGTGACCCCGTCGCATCCTGCCCCCGTGACCCCGTTGATGATACATATATAAATAGTTTAGATATTTATACAGATTTTAATTTTTTAAATTTTGGATAATTTTAAATACAAATTTTACAAATTATGGATGTCAACTGACTTTGGGCGCCTTTACACTTTCTGCTCGCATTTTCATTTACTTAAGGGTTGTGTTTGAGAGATATGCCTAAGCTTACAAGCGTTCTTACATTGTTCGGCGGGTCTGAAATCGGATCGACCCACTTCTCCAAAGAACAAATATAACAAGACATCACGGTGATGAACGTAGCAGTAGCCTAGAAGTCACACAGCTCGGCGCGGATTCATTTTTACTCAAGACTGTTGGGGTTTCAGAAATTAATACGGATCTTATACTTTCCCTAGCCGCGGTATTTCGCCAAGAAGGGCCAATTTTGTAATTTTTTGCATTTTGTGATCCTCATCGCCTCCCGTGATCATTCCACACCAAAAAATTAAAAGTTATATAGTAATAAATAAATGGTTATATGGAACAGTATGTTAGTGAGATCTTTATATCGAGAAAATAATGAAAAAAAGTTTGTAATTTCACTAAAGAATTTTTATCCTGGGTCACGGGTGAGTCTATTGACCCCGTGAAAATTGTGATCCTAACTGACCCAATGACCCGTTCCATTGCTGGTCTAGTCTTCAAGTTTACGGTCTGCCGATGCCAGAGCAATAAAATAATGAATTCGCTCTTGTGTGTGGAAATGCATTTGAACAAATTTATGCAAGGAACCTCTCATTTGGGAGATAGTCGAATTGGATCAAGCGCAAGGCCGGATCCATGGCCTGGAATCCAGCCTAATGTTCCTGTTTACGGTTGACCCGACGTCAGAGCAATAAAATATTGTATTCGCATATGTGTGTGGAAATGTACTTGCATAAATTTTATGTCAGTGTGTATTTCATAATAAGTTCAGCGGAATGGGACGTTGGAGTGTAGCAGGGGGGTGGGTTTACTATTTTAACAACCTGAGTTTCGGGCAGAGCTACGCGTAATGGATTACTTTTCGGTTTTTTCGGTTTTGATTCGAAGAGGTGTCTCGTTTGCTGGGAATGATCCACAAGCCGCGCCCTTGACACCCTACCGACTCACCTACTTTTGTAGATGAAAGAAAATACTGATTATGTTGGTAAAATTTTACCTGGTAGCAGGAGAATAAGGGCATCCGGATTGTGCACTGGAATTTACCAGAGACTTTAAAAGCTACATTCACGATGTAATGTTGGGCTTCTAAACCAAAAACAATGCCTAAGATTGATGTTTTTAGTACAAGCCACTAAAATAGTAAGCTGACTCTGAAACGCTGCCGGAAATGTTTAAAGCAGTATTGAAACAATAGTTTTTTACGTAATTTATATCAAATTGTTAGATTTTTTAGCGGAAATGCCAAACCGGATTAAACAACAAATTTGTCAACAAGCACTACTCGGGAGAACCAAAATATGGCAGGAGGCGTTCAACCACCGATCAAGAACGTGTAGACAACCATGGCATTTATGTATAATAATTATATAACGTGAATGTATACTGGACGCGTGTTTGTTTGTTTTTAGGCCATTGGCAGCAAAACGAAATGCAACTGGATCTGAAAGTCCACGATATGCTAACGATTGTTCGTGCAATGGGCCGCCCGGATTCGGGACTAGACGTCCGCGACCGAACCTGGCTTAAAATTACGATACCAATGGCATTTATCGGTGAGTCTTTTTGTTTGTTTTGGCTTCTCGGGGGCCTTCAGGGCTAGCTTACGGGTTCGTTCTCTTGTCTTACGTCGTTTGTGCATATTGCGTCTCTTTTGCTGCTATAACAAGGATTTGGGACCGTTTTGTATGGATTGGGAAGTTTTTTTACCGTTTCAGAAGTCGTTTTATTGAAGAAGAACAGGTTTGCTGTATGGTTGGGTGTGGGTGGAAGGGGTTGAACAGAGTTCTTTTTTGTTATCCTGTGGTCGAAAAATTCTTGTTCTCGTATTCATTTAGCGAAAATCCGTAACCACCCGAATTGACCGCTGCTCGCTCGCAACTACAGTACTCGCCAAAAATGAGTGTCGCCTTTTGAACGAACGATAAGACAAGAGAACGAACCGTAAGCTAGCCCTGAAGGCCCCCGAGAAGCCAAAACAAACAAAAAGACTACCGATAAATGCCATTGTCTGTAATTTTAAGCCAGGTTCGGTCGCGGACGTCTAGTCCCAAATCCGCGCCCATTGCACGAACAATCGTTAGCATATCGTGGACTTTCAGATCCAGTTGCATTTCGTTTTGCTGCCAATGCCTAAAAACAAACAAACACGCGTCCAGTATACATTCACGTTATATAATTATTATACATAAATGCCATGTTTCTACACGTTCTTGATCGTGTTAACGCCTCCTGCCATATTTTGTTCTCCGAGTAGTGCTTGTTACAAATTTGTTTTTAATCCGTTTGCATTTCCGCTAAAAAATCTAACAATTGATATAAATACGTAAAAAACTGCTTTTTATCTGCTTTAAACATTTCCGCAGCGTTTCAGAGTCAGCTTACTATTTTTAGTGCTTGTACTAAAAACATCAATCTAGCATGTTTTTGTTTAGAAGCCCAACATACATCGTGAATGTAGCTTTTAAAGTCTAAATACACTGACCCCGTGGCCCCGGATAAAAAAATTCTTCGGGGAAATTACGAACGTTTTTCATTGCTTTCTCCATATAAAAATCTTACTAACATACTGTTCCATATAACCCTTTATTACTACATAAGTTAATTTTTTTGGTGTGAAATGATCACGGGAAATCATGAGGATCACAAAAATTTACAAAATTGGCCCTTCTTGACCAAATGCCGGCTAAGGATAGCATAATGCAAAAGATCCGTATTATTTTCTGAAATCGCCACAATCTTGAGTAAAAATGAATCCGTGACAAGTTGTGCGACTTTTAGGCTGCTACTACGTTTATTACCATGATGTCTTGTTATATTTGTTCTTTGGAGTAGTGGGTCGATCCAATTTTAGACCCGCCAAACAATGTAAGGACACTTGTGAGCTTAGGCATATCACTCAAACACAATCCTTAAGTAAATGAAAATGCGAGGCGAAAGTGTAAAAGATCCCAAAGTCAGTTGACACCCATAATTCCTGAAATTTGTATTTAAAATAATTTAAAATCTAAAATAATTATTTTAAATCTTTAATAATCTAAAAGTTACATAATATCTAAAACGGGGTCAGGATGCGACGGGTTCACTTAGATATGACCCCGTTCCATTGCTGGTCTAAAGGCGTGTTCACACGCTCAAATTTTTTTCTCAAATTTTTATAAAAATTTGAGCTCAGATTTTGGTCAAATTTTGAACAAAATTTGAAAGCATCTTATTTGCGATTTTTGTAAGTTTGAACGCGTGAACAGTGTTCAAACTTATCATGAATATTCCTGTAACCAACCATGGATGAGATGTATTACCTGAAAAAGTTTGAGCTCAAATGTTGATCTCAAATTTTTAAATATCGCAATTTTTATTTGAAAATCGCCATCAAATTTTGATCAAAATTTGATCAAATTTTGAGCTAAAATTTTGAGCTCAAAATTTGAACAAAAAGTTTGAGCGTGTGAACACGCCTTGGGTTTTCCCTTCCCCCCCCCCCTTGTTTTTTCTTCTTCTTGTAAGTTTTTTCCTGTTTCCTCCGCTCTCCCCTCTCCCCCAAGAAAATAATGAATTCGCTCTTGTGTGTGGAAATGCATTTGAACAAATTTATGCAAGGAACCTCTCATTTGGGAGATAGTCGAACTGGATCAAGCGCAAGGCCGGATCCATGGCCTAGAATCCAGCCTAATGTTCCTGTTTACGACTTAACAACGTGAGCAATAAATATTGTATTCGCATATGTGTGTGGAAATGTACTTGCATAAATTTTATGTCAGTGTGTATTTCATAATAAGTTCAGCGGAATGGGACGTTGGAAGTAAGTAGCACGGGGGGTGGGTTTACTATTTTTAACAACCTGAGTTTCGGGCAGAGCTACACGTAATGGATTACTTTTCGGTTTTTTCGGTTTTGATTCGAAGAGGTGTCTCGTTTGCTGGGAATGATCCACAAGCCGCGCCCTTGACACCCTACCGACTCACCTACTTTTGTAGATGAAAGAAAATACTGATTATGTTGGTAAAATTTTACCTGGTAGCTAAGGAGAATAAGGGCATCCGGATTGTGCACTGGAATTTACAGGAGACTTTTAAAAGTTACATTCACGATGTTAGAAAGAGACTATAAAACAAAAACAAATCTATAAGATTGATGTTTTTAGTACAAGCCACTAAAATAGTAAGCTGACTCTGAAACGCTGCCGGAAATGTTTAAAGCAGTATTGAAACAATAGTTTTTTACGTAATTTATATCAAATTGTTAGATTTTTTAGCGGAAATGCCGAACCGGATTAAACAACAAATTTGTCAACAAGCACTACTCGGGAGAACCAAAATATGGCAGAAGGCATTCAACCACCGATCAAGAACGTGTAGACAACCATGGCATTTATGTATAATAATTATATAACGTGAATGTATACTGGACGCGTGTTTGTTTGTTCTTAGGCCATTGGCAGCAAAACGAAATGCAACTGGATCTGAAAGTCCACGATATGCTAACGATTGTTCGTGCAATGGGCCGCCCGGATTCGGGACTAGACGTCCGCGACCGAACCTGGCTTAAAATTACGATACCAATGGCATTTATCGGTGAGTCTTTTTGTTTGTTTTGGCTTATTAGGGGCTAGCTTACGGGTTCAGTTCTCTTGTCTTACGTCGTTCGTTCAAAAAGGCGACACTTCCGATTTTGGCGAGTACTGTAGTTGCGAGCGAGCAGCGGTCAACTCGGGTGGTTACGGATTTTCGCTAAATGAATACAAACAAGAATCTTTTCGACCACAGGATAACAAAAAAGAACTCTGTTCAACCCCTTCGACCCACACCCAACCATACAGCAAACCTGTTCTTCTTCAATAAAACGACTTCTGAAACGGTAAAAAAACTTCCCAATCTATACAAAACGGTCCCAAATCCTTGTTATAGCAGCAAAAGAGACGCAATATGCACAAACGACGTAAGACAAGACAACGAGCCCGTAAAGCTAGCCCTGAAGGCCCCCGAGAAGCCAAAACAAACAAAAAGACTTCACCGATAAATGCCATTGGTATCGTAATTTTAAGCCAGGTTCGGTCGCGGACGTCTAGTCCCAATCCGGGCGGCCCATTGCACGAACAATCGTTAGCATATCGTGGACTTTCAGATCCAGTTGCATTTCGTTTTGCTGCCAATGGCCTAAAAACAAACAAACACGCGTCCATATCATTCACGTTATATAATTATTATACATAAATGCCATGGTTGTCTACACGTTCTTGATCGGTGGTTGAACGCCTCCTGCCATATTTTGGTTCTCCCCAGTAGTGCTTGTTGATAAAATTTGTTGTTTAATCCGGTTTGGCATTTCCGCTGAAAATCTACCAATTTGATATAAATTACGTAAAAAACTATTGTTTCAATACTGCTTTAAACATTTCCGGCAGCGTTTGAGAGTCAGCTTACTATTTTAGTGGCTTGTACTAAAAACATCAACCCGTTAGGCATTGTTTTTGGTTTAGAAGCCCAACATTACATCGGTGAATGTAGCTTTTAAAGTCTCTGGTAAATTCCAGGCACTGTCCTGATGCCCTTATTCTCCTGCTACCAGGTAAAATTTTACCAACATAATCAGATATTTTTTCTTTCATCTACAAAGAAGTAGGTGAGTCGGTAGGGTGCTCGAGGGGCGCAGGCTATCGATCATTCCCAGCAAACGACACACTTCTTCGAATCAAAAAGACTGATAAAAACCGAAAAATAATCCATTACCCGTAGAAATTTCTGCCCGAAACTCAGGTTGTTAAAATCAATAAACAAATTTACCCCCTGCTTACATTTCTCCAACGTCCCATTCCGCTTTAGCTTGCATTAACTGAAATACACACTGACATAAAATTTATGCAAGTCCATTTCCACACACATATGCGAATACAATATTTTATTGCTCTGACGTCGGGACGGCCGTAAAGAGGAACATTAGCCCTGGATTCAAGGCCATGGATCCGGCCTTGCGCTTGATCGAATTCGACTATCTCCCAAATGAGAGGTTCCTTGCATAAATTTGTTCAAATGCAACTTTCCAACACAAGAGCGAATTCATTATTTTTATTGCTGCATCGGCAGACCGTAAACCTAAGACTAGACCAGCAATGGAACGGTCATTGGGTCAGTTAGGATCACAATTTTCACGGGTCAATATACTGAACCCGTGACCCAGGATAAAATTTTAGTGAAATTACAAACTTTTTTTCATTATTTTCTCATATAAAGATCTATGACATACTGTTCCATATAACCATTTATTTATTACTATATAACTTTTAATTTTTTGTGTGGAATGATCACGGAGGTGATTATCACAAAATGCAAAAAATTACAAAATTGGCCCTTCTCTGCGAAAATACCGCGGCTAGGGAAAAGCATAAGATCCGTATTAATTTTGAAAACCCAAACAGTCTTGAGTGGAAAATGAATCCGCGCCGAGCTGTGTGACTTCTAGGCTACTGCTACGTTCACCACCGTGATGCTCTGGCTCATATTTTGTTTGGAGAAGTGGGTCTATCTGATTCAGACCCGCCTAAGATTAACGCTGGCTTAGGCATATCTCTTTAAACACAACCCTTAGAATGAAAATGCGAGCAGAAAGTGTAAAAGCGCCCAAGTCAGTTGACATCCATAATTCGTAAAATTTGTATTTAAAATTATTCAAAATTTAAAAATTAAAATCTGTATAAATATCTAAACTATTTATATATGTATCATCAACGGGGACGACGGGGCAGGATGCGACGGGGTCACCACACGTGACCCTGTTTCACTGCAACGGCACAAGAGTGGGTTCCACCCTGCGCTTAACCGCATCCCCACGATCCCTCAACGAAGGTTCCATAAATTTAGGCGGCATGACATAATTCCAGACACAAGCCATTTCATTATTTTATTGGTTTCGTCATTTGTCGTACCGTAGACGTAGCATTAGGCCGGGTTTCAGGCCACTGGCTCGCTTAGCGCTCGACCTATTCAGCGAACTCCCAAATTGCAGAGGTTGTGAATAAATTCAGAAGTTTGTACATAGAGGTTTTCTTTTAGTAGTTAAGGCACCAGCAAACGAGTTACTCCTGACTGTACTTTCCAATATGGTATCTGTCTAAATGGTACATGCCGTGTTCCATACTTGTGGTTGGTGACAGGAGGGCGCAAGAGCGCCGGAACCCTTCAAAGATTAAAACACAACCACCAAAGCAAAAAAACTCCTGCGAATTTTCGCAGTCACTAAGGTTTGGCCCATAATAGGCCTATGTTGTGGCGCCGGCCCTTTGACGCCTGCAATTGGATAGTGTACTGCGATGCGTGAACTGCCTCGACAACTAGCTTACATCTCATCATAAACATCATTACCAAGAAAAGCCTAACTCTTCTCCTCCTCATCTTCCAACCAGCGAACAGTTATAACTTTTTCTATCAGGAATTTGAAATTGAACATCTGATTAAAATAATATTACGTAAACAAAATCCCATTAAATCTTTACTAGCTTAATTAACAGTTTGACGAGTTTGTTCGTTGTCGGAAAATAAGTTTTACTACAATTACTTGCTTCATCACTCGGTCGTCTTCAATCACCCCGATTCAGCTCATTAAAGGATTGTTGGTAAGTGAGGCCTAAAGGCGTGTTCACACGCTCAAAATTTTTGCTCAAATTTTGGTCAAAATTTGAGCTCAGATTTTGATCAAATTTTGATCAAAATTTGAAAGCATCTTATTTGCATTTTTTGCAAGTTTGAACGCGTGAACAGTGTTCAAACTTATCATGAATATTCCTGTAGCCAATCATGGACGAGATGTATTACCTGAAAAAGTTTGAGCTCAAATTTTGATCTCAAATTTTTAAATATCGCATTTTATATTTGAAAATCACCATCAAATTTTGATCAAAATTTGATCAGATTTTGAGCTCAAAATTTGAGCAAAAAGTTTAATCGTGTGAACACGCCTTAACATTGAGAGCTAAATTGTGCGCAAATTTTTACTGGCCCATGGCGAGAAATCAACCGATTTTTAAGTCACTTAACTACTCTGGCTCCCTCAGCCGTTATATAAAACCAATTCAATTACCAGGAAATCGTTTTCCAATTAAAATTTTCGGTATCTAGCCAACATGAATAGATCGAAAATTTGGTTATTTTCTGGTTATACACACTGCCCCTATAATCTTTGAACCACCGTGACCAGCTGAGTAATATATTTCAATGAAGTAATCTTCACAGTTATACCATGCTCAAGCTGGATGGATGACGGAAAAGACCAGAAAGTTTCCGATTATATTACAAAGTTTTAATAATCGCAGACACCGCCCTTCTTCGCTACGCTATATTGTTATTGTTGTTGCCTGCGCCCAGCAAACACTTACCCGAGCAAGGTCGTGAGTCAACTGGCTCGATCGAGATCGTTGGCATCAGGGTAGCGGTTATTATTCTGTCTTCGTTGTTCCGGCATACTCCACTAATGCCAGCAAGGCCCACGACGGGGTCAGACATACGCTGATCCGGAACCCTGAGGACAGCCGGCGGTACCACCTAATGATGTTGACCCTTCGCCGCCTTTTACGCCTGGTCGCCACCGTTTTTGGCGTAACGACCTCTGTCCGGCCCATGAGGTTGAGACCAACCTGATCCGCGAATTTTTGTATGGACGCTATATTATAACTAATTAGGTATATACCTATTTCACTTCATTTTATCTTGTGTTTTAGAAATTTCGACAATTCGTGTAAAAATATTAGGCTCAAAATCGGAAATGTATTTTTTCTAGTAGCTATGGTATAGGAAAATGTTGGTGTTAGATGATCATAACTGGTTGTGAAGTTATAAATTGTGACGGTGAAAAATGTTTTCTTGCTTATATTTATTGAACACCTGTAGTTAAAGTTGAATTTAAGGTAAACCATTCCGTAGAATCTCAAATATTATTTCTACAAGATAAAATAGAGTGAAAGAGGAGATACCTAATTAGTTATAATATAGCGTCCCAGTACAAAAATTCGCGGATAGTTGTCTTACCTCATGGGCCGGACAGAGGTGGTTACGCCGAAAACGGTGGCGACAACGTTAAAAGGCGGCGAAGGGTGGACCATCATTCGTGGTACCGCCGGCTGTCCTCAGGGTTTCCGGATCAGCGATGTCTGACCCAGTCATGGGCTCTGCTGAGCCATTGATCGGGATGCCGGAACAACAGGAGGAGGCGGACTGATTAGCGCGACCCCAGTCAACGATCTCATCGAGCCAAGTCAGCTCACGACCTTGCTCGAGGATCATGTTCTGCTGGGCAGTAAGTACAACAACAATATAGCGTAGCGAAGAAGGGCGGATATTATAGCGATTCTAAACTTTAGATAATCCAAACTTTTGGTCTTCTCGTTATAATCAAATCCAGCTTGAGCATCGTCTAATTTGAAGATTACTTCATTGAATATATTACTCAGCTGGTCACGGTGGTTCAAGAAGCGGTTTATCAGGGCCATATTTAAAACAGGAAAAATTAACCAATTTTCGGATTTGTATCTACTTGCTAGATACCGAAAATTTTTAATTGGAAAACGATTTCTGGTAATTGATTGTTTTAGCAACGGCTTGAGGAACCAGAGCGTAGTTTAGTGGTGCTAATGGGTTCGATTTATTTGCTGTGGGCCCATAAAATTTGGACGGATATTTTAGCCTCAATGTTAAGGCGTGTTCACACACTCAAACTTTTTGCTCAAATTTTGAGCTAAAAATCTGAGATCAAAATTTGATGGTGATTTTCTAGAGGATCGCCATATTTAAAAATTTGAGATCAAAATTTGAACTTGAAACTTTTTCAGGTAATACATCTCGTCCACGATTGGCTACACGAGTTTCATGATAAGTTTGAACACTGTTCACGCGTTCAAACTTGCAAAAAAAGAAGCTTTCAAATTTTGATCAATAATCTGAGCTCAAAATTTGAGCAAAAAGATTGAGAGCGTGTGAACACGCCTTTAGGCCTCACTTACCCAACAATCCTTTAATGAGCTGAATCGGGTGATTGAAGACGACCGAGTGATGAAGCAAGTAATTCTAGACTATTTTCCGACAGTCTCAAAACAAAATCGCCAAAACTGTTAATTGAGCTAGTAAAAATTAAAATGGATTTTGCTAGTAATATTATTTTAATAGATGTACAATTTCAATTCCCTATAGAAAAAGTTACAGAACCTGTTCGCTGGTTGGAAAATTGAGGAGGAAAAGAATTAAATTCTCTCGTAACTTGATGTTTACTGATTGAGATGTAAGCTAACTATCGAGGCAAGTTCCACGTCGCAGTACACTATCTGATTGCAGGCATACCGAAGGGCCGGCGCGACAACATAGGCCTTTATGTGAAACCGTAGTGACTGTGGGGATTTGGCAGGAGTCTTTTGCTTTGTGCTGGTTTTACGTTTGAAGGGTTCCGGCGCTCTGCGCCCTCCTGTCACCGACCAAGCAGATGAACGAAAGTCAGTACATACATA
>JASANE010026792.1:0-20285 GCA_030248225.1 Trileptium ribeirensis
CCCAAGTCCCACGTTTACAGTTTTCCAAGAGTCGCGACTTTAAAGTTACGTTTCTTGAATTTTGAGTTTTTCAAGTTTCCCATCACCAAATATTTCCCTGTTTCCTAACATTTGGTTGTCTTTCTTATTTTCCTATATTACATGTTTGCAGTGTTCCCCAAGAATTTGCTGTTGTCCTAGCTTTCTGAGTTTATCGTTTTACAAATTTTCTTGTTTGTAAAGTTTTGCGAGTTTCCCGATTACACCTTTTTCCAGTTGCCCGAGTTTCCGTTTCCCAAAATTCTCTTGTTTTATAAGGTCATGTAATTCCGTTATTTTCCAATTTCTGCAATTTCCATGTTTACTTGAGATTGCCATTTTACGTGTTTAGTTTCCGAAATTTTCGTTTTGTGGAGCTTCCTGTTTGCAGCCCTTACCAGTTACCCAGGTTTCCCGATTTCTACATTTTCCAGTTTCTCAAGTTCGCGTTTCCCAGCATTTTGCCTTTTCAACTATTCCTGTCTCTCTATTTTCACGTTTTGTCGAGCTTCCCAGCATTTTTCTATCGCGCCAGTTTCTCATTTGTATATTTTCCTGTTCCAGAGTTTTCCTTCTTTCAACGTTTGCTATTTTTCGAGTTTCTTTGTGCTAGACCTTTTCCATTTCCCAAGTTTCCGGAGTCTCTCGTTTTACAACATTTTCCAGTTTTTCAAGTTCACCGAGGCACGTCACTTTCCAGTGTTCCAATTTTCTAGTTTTTTATTTTTCCGTTGCCTAACATTTCTAGTTTCAGAGCTTTCGTTTTCTCCAATTTCACGTTTGTGAACACAATGCGGTGTTCACGTTGTAATGTACCCAACGTTTGAAACATATGTACACCACACAGTGTCTGGCACACTGTTGACAAAAGAATGTGTTAGACACCCCATGTTTTTTTATAAATTTTTTTATAAAGGTAGCTAGCTAGGTGCATTGCCATTTCTCGACGGTGTCTTGCAGTTTTAATGACGGTGCTGCATTATTTCATCAACGGTCATATGGCCTAGATACAAATATCAACAAAAAACTACACAGCACAGTTGACTAATAAACCGCATTAGCTACAGACCGTGTCCGTTACAATTAATTCGCGCCAAATTGGCAGCTAAAGGTGTGTATGACACTGTTGAGAAAAATGTAGTAGTTATAGGTGTGTCCTACACCCTCGGGAATTGATTTCAGCATGAGTGTCATACGAAAGGGTAATACATATAGGGCGGCAAAAATAACAAACAGCGGGGACATTATAACGTGAACGCCGCATAAAGAACGCTAATAATAATATGCAGTATAACAGTTTTCACACTTTTCAGACTTGATTAGGAATTTACGCACACAGTGCAATCAACCAATTGCAAAGTGTTAGATAATCGCACGGGCAAGCGACTTCTAGGACCATAATAAAATTTTTGATAAACAGAGAAGAATTAGCATTATAAAATACGATGCATAGGTGACAAATGAATTTAGGAACGAAAGTCGACATGTTCCCATAATGTCGAATTGGCTAACTTCCTAAGTGATAAAAAGGTTGACTTTAACGAAGGTGTATTTCTCTATAAGTGGAAAAACATATATCATGAACATTTGTTTCCAGTGTGACATCACACAACAGCCGGCTTTTCCGCGTACAACACAATTTAAATTATGTTCATTGTTTAAAGTTATTGAACAATTTTACGAAATTTACAATAAGTTTTTGCTAAAGACATAAATGGTTTCATTATTATATGGATTACCAAACTGGGTTTACACACTGGAGGCGATATAACAAAATGTTAGGTATGTTTTACAATGAACTCTGCTGAAAGTCAGTAAATGGACCTGGCGTGCAATAAGCAGAAAATGGAAGATTGCCAAACGAGATAATTGAATCATATCGTGAGAACAGTGCCACAAAACACTGTTGATATGGCGTGGTGGTGGAACCGATTAAGCATTCTGAGAATCTCTACTATCCGAAATACATTAATTCCGTAACTAAACTAAACAACTTTTTCCATAAAAGTGAAGGTACCTTCCTCATATATCCGCTGAAAGCAAACCTATTTTAAATGGACCGAATGTTCGGTGCAACAAATCAAAAATTACATTGCTATTTGCAGTCGTTCTAATCAAAATGCTTAGGCCGTGTTCATATTGCGTCCGATCTGAACCGATGCGATAGATCTGAATCGTGTTCACTTTCATTCGATTTGATCCGGTCAAACACGACTAAACTCAGTACCTAACGTATGCGTGTGTACGAAATGTATTTATTTTTCTCACTATTTTATCCCGTTCAGTCAGAAAAATGTGAATGCCGTGTCGGACCGGATAAGATGGGATTTGGATTGGATCGGACCAAACCCAGTGTGTAGACTCTATATAAAACATTCACCTGAGTCGGATCGGATCGGATCCGATCGGACAAAATGTTGACACGCCCTTAGATAAATAATTCGCCATACGAATTTGCTAACGAGGAACCCGAGCTAAATCAAGCGATACGTGACTGACAAGAGCTAAGTAAAAAAACTTTATGGCAAGATCATGTATCGTCGGCGTCATTCTGCCATACTGAAAGATATACTAAGATGGTATAAATCTATTAATGCTCTACTGAATAATCTTACACCGGAAACATATATCTAACAATGCTTCCAGCTCATCGAGTAACTACCGAACGGTTGAGCTCGAAGTTTTATGCAGCTCAGAAATTTATTGAGATTTAAAACGTGATCTTCCTCGTATGATGGCTCTCGTGGCCCGTACGGTAGTACAGGCATCAAAATATACGATGAATTGGAACGCTAAATGACAATTGGCGAAAATTTAAAGCCCATGAAAGGTTGCCATTCAAAGCTGGAGCTTCATAGGAGGCGATCGTTGAATGCCAATTCCAAGCAAAGATTCACAAACGGCTTGATGTTGTACCGAGTATGCAGTAGGGTTGATTTCCAAAACACTGACCTTCAAACTTGTAAAATCAAAGGATGTTGCATACCGATGATGTAAAATAAAACTCAATCATGGGAAGATTTTTCCATTGGTACAGACCGGTATCTGCAAGGAGGTACATCAAGTGTTCCGAAAACAAATCCTAAAAACTCAATGTTAGTACATGGCAATAGCTGAGTTTTCTTAGCATTAACGACTAATCCAGACTAAAAGACATGTAACGCAATGGTTATCTTTCGCGAAGCGGACTTGTGAGATGGCACAAAATAACGTAGTCTCCCAATAACCAGACGCAATGAATCCCATGTGTATGCCATCACAATACGCAAACCGCACATTATTAAACATAAGTGGCAACCTCTATATATCAAAAGGTAGAAAGAATGATGCCACAAGAAGATAACAAGCACCCAAATAGCACTGAGATTTTGTGCAAAAATCAACATGATATCCTGATTTTCATTTTAAATTTACTATAAACTAACCCTGGTGGAGATACGAAACCAGTTTCTGACGTCTCCCGGAAAGAAAAGGAAGTCTGCAATAAAATAGTTAAGCGCAAAACAGTGAACAATTAGCCGTTTTGATTTCTATTTTGAACGACAGAAAAGCGGTTAATGCAATCAAGTGTTTACTTTGAACGAACTTTGCGATTGATGATATGTTCGAACAACGTAATCATTTAGTTTACAGCAAATTTTCAAATGTAAAGCAAACTGATCGGTAAGAAAATGAATTTGTTGAACAGGACTAACTATTGACAAAATGTATCTGCTTACCAAATCAGACTGTTATCAGACACCGTACTCGTAATAATTTGTACAAATTTAAAGCTGATTTCATGTCGTTTGTTTTTAAAGTATTTAAAAAATAATTTTCTCGATTATGTTTCAACAAGCGCATTCTATTTTGATAAAATTTTGCTCAATAATAGTGTAGCAGCTTATAAGATAGATGCTGCGCTAGGACCTTTGGTTTTAGCGCCATTGCTTTCAATGATTTGCTAGCCAGGTCAAGTCATGACTAATATTCAGATCAAAAGAAATGGATATGTAATAAACTTAATAAATATAAATTTATTTGTAGCTGAAATATGAACAAACCGCAGTATTTTTTGCAATTCACAGACAGCAGTAACATTTGGGCGTTTTGATTTGAAAACTATATTAACACCTATTTCATAGCAATATATATTGGAATGAATTCAGCAGTATCCGCTTATCGAAATATGGACATACATTGTAAAGCCATGAAATTCAATAGCACCAACAATTCCAAAAGCATATACCATTGCCAACTACCAAAGCAAACCCCTCCAGGTTTTGACGGCCCCGACCACATTTGAAGAACTTACGACGTACCTGCGTAGTTAGGATAAGGTTAAGAAAATATCGAACATATAATATTTACCTTATAAGTACACCCACAGCCAAAATTTAAACCGAATATCGCCGGTCATCCTCAAACGATAACAACATTAATACGTACACGATTTGGACACAAAATTGATAGTTTTTGCTCTCTTATTCAGTTGCTAAAAAGGTTATCGGATTGATGTCATGTCTGCAATTGCAGTAGCACAGGCATCTTGTACTGTGAAAAATTTCTAACGTCACTTACCTGTTACCATGTTATTCGCAGAAACACCAGTATTCGACGTGATGCTGATTTAAAAGTGGACTTTGTTTTATCCCAGCTATTGGAAAGACATACTTATACAGTAAGGCTTCTACGTTTCCGCCTTGGAGTTCAGGAACAAGAGGATGGTAACTACTTTAACTGAATTAATGTTTGGTATTATCTAGGGTCAACTCAACGGTAATAAGCATTTTTTTGTTGTCTTATGTTAAACTATATGAAAGCATTCCTGCTTAGGAATTTCTGGTTACTGCTTGTCATGGTTACAAACCTTTTTAATAAATAGGAAATTTCGCGTAAAAACGAACAATACATTTTCTACTGAGAAAATGGTACTTTCAGGCGTACCTCAAGGAAGCGTTCTGGGCCCTACACTATTTCTACTATATATTAATGATCTCATCGACGCAGTTAGCATCTATCCCAATATTAATATTAAAGTTTTTGCAAATGATGTAAAACTATACGCCGCTATGCTACCCGAAAACAACATTAATATAAAATTACAAATGCAGCGCGCACTGAATTGCGTTGAAGAATGGGCCACTAAGTTGCAGCTTTCGATCTCGCCAACAAAATGCCAAGTACTTCATCTTGGTACTAAAAATCCACATTTTCGTTATTCATTGTTAGAAAACATAGTGCCAGAAACAGCATGCATTAAAGATCTAGGAGTCACAATCACAAGCGACCTAAAATTTAACACTCATTGCAGAAACATCACTTCAAAGGCTTATCGCATATCTAATATGTTATTTCGTTGTTTGTAACTTGTAACATTGATATTTTACTGCGTGCCTATGTTACCTATGTGCGCCCATTATTGGAATATTCCAGCCCAGTATGGTCTCCAGTATACCAAGGAGACATAGATATAGTTGAACGTGTTCAACGGTATTATACTAGGTGCGTTTATAGCCGTGCGAAAATGTCACCCACGCCCTACAAAACACGGTTAGATTTCCTGAACTTTGATTCACTCGAACTACGAAGGTTGCGTTTTGATCTCTGCACAATCTTCAAACTGCTCAGTGAAAACCAACGCCAATTTCATTTTAAATACTTACAATTAAATGATTTAATACGAACACGTGGACATTCTCTGACTTCGCAAGCCAAAAATAAAAACCAATGTTTTAAACCACGCATTCCCCATTCGTACCACTAGCGAGTGGAATAACCTGCCCGACACATTGGACGGACAGCTGTTCGTTGGAGCCGCAAACGTGAAAATTTTCAAAAAACTACTAATGCAGGTAGACCTCAACAAATCACTAAAATATGATCGCAACTTATAACAGATGTAAGTGGTGGTAGGTACCTCCCCCATTCTGTTAGCTATATATTTACTAGTTTATTGTGAAAATTATTATGCTTATATATATTCATAATCGTCTTATATAGTTGTTTTACTAGTAAATTGACTTGACTTGACTTGAAAGAAAAGTTTATAAATTTGTGCTGGTTTCTTAAATGGTGATTTAATATTCATAGCTGTTTCTTAAATAGTGCAATTGCTATAGTCTAGCACCAGTGATCATTTCGTAAATACAGATAACATTGCTTATCACCATCATAAATCCAAGCTGAAGCGCAATATGTGTATAAGAATGCAACGCGACCGCATTGATGCCGACAGTCCTATTATTATGAAAATCGGGTATTTTAGTTCGTTTAATTATCTGGTTATACACGCCCGATTCAACCATTGCCCAGTTAAATTGTATTATCCTTCGGCGTAACTTTGTGGTTCTATGGACAATGTACACTGCTCCATAATGCAACGTGGAATCAGCCAATGTTGTACTTTTAATATTGGGACTACTATGGCTTATGTAATCTGCCGCCAAAGGATCGATGCCCGGGATCAATACTCCGCGATTGTTTGACAGAATCCGCTTGGTGCTAAGATATCCCATTTCTTCCGCTTTGTAAATTAGTGATCGTTCGGTTTCTGGTGTCAGAAAATCTTGAAATTCCGACCATTTTTTACTAGTAGTTATAATTCGATACTTATCGCCAAACAGTTGTAACAAATCGCGTCTATATTTAATAGAAAGTAGCGGGTTGTAGTCTTGGATTGCCAAACGGGAATAAAATTCTTTTTTATAATATCGAAGTAAAACAATTCGAGCCACTGACACAAACCATAAATAAACGAGCAGAACACCAGTCGACAAAGCTATTTTCGAGCCGCGATACCGGAGACGACCAATTAAACGTATTCGAATGAACAATTTTCGCATGCCAAACATTAACAAATACATTATATCGGAGCATTCATAGATCCAAAAGCACAAATGTTCGCATGCTATTTCCCAACTAGTAAATAATCCGGAAGAGACATTTTCCGCTGACAAATGCACTCGAAGCGCTATAGACAGCATAATGGTGCCTGCTATTATTAAAGCTGCCCATGTGTACCAAACAACATGATCGAACACTTTGACAAGGTCAATATATACCAATTGTTGTAATGGATTTACGAGAACTACGAATTTTCCCGCAATAAGAGGAGGTTCGATAAACAAAGCCAACTTTGAACGATTTAAATCCATATACCAAAATGGAAATCCGACATCGACACTATGATTACGCATAAAATGTAAGTTTCGCTCGAATGAATGCATGTCGTCCGCTGAAATTTGGAAGAGTTTAACGCTCAATGGATTCAAGTATTGAACGAGTGCAGTGTAAAACTGTGACATAATTGAGCTGTCGTCGAAAAGTTTTCTATATAAACGTCTAGTGTACACTGAGCTGAGATAGTATTTATTAGTCGACACGAAATAGGGTGGATAGTCGTAATCAGGTTGTGCAAGGCGTAATGTTGAGTTATCCATTATAACAGTAATGTATTACTAGTTTTAATCTGATTCTGACACTTAAAATATAGATGAGTAGAAGTGAACTCGCTAAAATATAGATATCGCATTAACTCATTCTGTTAATACATATTTTAGTTATTGTATTAATGTAGAGTTGCGAATACAATTATTTCTCAAAGTCAACTTACAATGATTTTGTGTTAATATATATGTAAAACTGCATTTATTTATGTGGTATATATAACAGTATCCAATCAAACATAACAGTGATCTTCGAAACCAGTAAGATTAAACAATGCATAATGCATTAAGAACTGTGAGATTCGGAGACTTGTTACCTGTGAAAACATTCTACGTCTACTGTCAATTAAGACGTTTAGACAATCCATATAATCATAGTTCGCGATTTTTTGAAAACTGTATTGCTCTCATACAGTAAACAATAATAACCCAGCATACATAGGAAAAATTGAATATTGACACTCGACTGAAACTAAAATTTCGCACAATTGAATATTTTCGTTACTTTGTTTTTCTGTAGAGCATAGGTGTTAATAGACGGAGTTGCGGAGATCACCCCTAAGGTTCGAACCACCATAGCCATATTTACCAATTTACCGTTATCCCTCTGAGGTGCCGTGTTTCCCCACACCCGTTCATGGGCCGAAAAAATGTACTTTTATCAAGTTAGGCGTTAAATGAGCTATTATGGGCAAAAATTGGAGCAAGTTACGAGTTTCTAAAAGTTTCGGCCTTTACCAGCCCTGTCGTACTCCAACATGCACCCATGCCTTCCCGCCGGAAACACCTACCTCTATAACAACCCTGTGACCTATAGTAATCAATCTTTAAAGGTATATTCTATCGCGTGCCTTGCTGCGCAATGATAACGAAAAATTATATTTGTGCTGCGTTGCTTTTCGGTAAACTAAAGAATCTCCGCGCCTGTCGGGATGGTTTTTTCAGGCGTAGATCGCAACGTTAATACACATTGAATAGCCTGTCAGTTGCATTAGAAATATGTAGTTCAAGTATAATGCTGTGTTTATGTTAAAAAATCCTCATGTGAAAGGTTTGTCCGGCAATAGTCTACACCATACCGTCTTGCGGTATAACAGCTACACATTGTAATAAAAACAGAGAGACCTTATTAATGCAAATGTGGTGTTTAAATCTGCCTATTGTTTGTACTGACGGTGACGAGGGCAAACCACGTAAGCGCGTTATACGGTGTGTAATTAATAGCATGGTGTAGCTGACACCATATGACATTCTGAAAAATTTTTACTGTGTAGTCCCCCATAACTTTACCGACACCGCACAACCTATGTATCCTATTTCACAATACTGTCACAAACACTATGGTGTCTAATACACCATATAATGGATGGTGGCAGACACGCTCAGGGAGTGTAAAGCCTTGAAATAGGGGTCATTTATAATGTAAACGCAACATAAATAAGTGTGCTGAAACTCATCAACAAATGGCTAATTGCATTATGATGAAATACCCACTCAGGTGCACATGTGCAATCTCCTTCTCCGTCTGAATTTTTTCAGGATTTTTGGAGTTTTTGCTGCATTAACGGACACATGTTATAGCCGCAATACTTTTGCGTGAACACCGACTTATAGAGAAAGACAATGTAACTTTATGTTTTGGAGTTAGGATCCGGTCATATATCATGCCATTGGATGTGCCACAGCTGCAGATTTTACCAGGTTTGTTTGGCTCAGCGCGTTGTACGTTAGCCACAGGGCTGTTTAGCAGCTGTTCGGTTCTTAAAAAAATCTCGCAAACAGAGCGTCCAGCAATGCCCGTGAAAACGCACGCGGTACGACAAACTTGATTAGTACAACGCAGTACAATGTACGCAGTGACAAATTGTCAATTTATAAACGAAAGGGCTAATAGGTAAAAATTTGAACTATCGCTCGATTAACTCTTTCGATCGTAAATTGGTACATTTGTAACTACGCGCATTGCACATCGTTGTACTAGTAGAGTTTGTTGTATTGCGTGCGTTTGGTTTGCACTTACCATGTTATTCGCTTACTAAGGAACCGAGCAACAGCTACTAAATAGCACAATGGCTAGCGTACGATGCTCGAAACCAAGCAATCCAGGTATATACAATCGGCCTCTACAGCACAAGTTTCCTCAAGATTGTACAAAATACACATTAGCTTAAGAATGAAGATGTTAATCAAAAATTTCGTCTATAACTAGATTAAAGCTTTCGTTTGCAAATTGACACATTTGACAGGGTGTATATTGCGCAACGTTGTAGTTATCGAGTCGGTCATACTGCGCGGCGTTTGCACGTACGTTGTTCTGTGCTCACATTGCGAGATTTCTTAAGTAACAGATCAGGTAAGCGTAGGAGGTTAGGAGGGAGCCAATCGAACCAGGTACAATCATTCGCTGCGGCACAAGTTTCTTCAAGGTTGTACAAAATGCACATTAGTTTAATCGGTCGATGGTAGAAAGTTTTGATTAAAGCAGAAAATCAACATATGTACAGCTTAAATATTTAGACAACCCGGCGATGCTTCTAGCGGCATAATCATTGCGGTGGAAGGAGACTTAGCTCAGGGAAATTTGTTTAACGTCAGGTCAAGTTTCTGATTCATTAGAGGTGACAGGGCATTTCCTCCAACCAAATAGACCGCTTTCTTGATGATTATGTACCAACTAAACCAGTGTATTTGCTGCCGAATTTAACAGCTGCCGAAACCAATGTTCGATAGTGAGTTGCGCCGAGAAAATAGCGAAACTGGCTAAATAATATTTTCATCCATTCGGATAAATTTGTGAGTGCTTAATTATAATTACATTTACTTTACTTTATTTACTTTATAGCTACATTGCATGCGCGCAGATTTCTCAATATAGCCACTTTTTTCCCGTTCAGCAAATGACACGTTGAGTTGGACTTTTGGGGCCGCCATCAAAAAATTTATAAAAGTTTGACGAGTGGAAATGCACTTTCAAGTGTACGCGGTCAGAAAATTGATATATAAATCGAGAAAGAGTGACAGGTCACAGCGCCTACATGCTGTTGTATCGCAAATAGTATCCGTGTACATAATGGAGAATCGTGATTTTTCCGCGGTCATCGGCTTTTAGATCGTGAGTAGACTCGGAAAAACCAATACAGATATAGGTACTTAAAGTGGACTAAACTTTTAATTTTTGACAATATAGTATCTTCATGCTTGATTACCCTTTTAAAATAGTAGTCATAACTGTAGATTTTGTTTTCCTACAGACGTCACATTATTTCTACGTCCCAAAGACTCATTATGCGGCACCTCTACGGCTCTACTATATCAAGCTTTTCCTCCCTGAATGGTTCAATGTTGTCGACCTCTTATTGGCCGAAACGACGCTTCAGAACGGCCCTTAGCTAATGCACCATTCATTATGTCAGCGGAAATTCTCTGTCAGTGTCGATTAGCTTGGTCAACAGAAAGAACACGTGTAGTGCCACCTTGAAGTACAAAGGTGCTGAGCGTACATGGTTCTACGACGTATACATGTCTTTGGAATTCTTTTCTCCCAAAAGGTAAAAAGTTGTGATACTTTATGTCGATTAGCATTCTGGAAATTATCCTCAGTTGATTCTTACACTGTATGTACTAGTTTTATTAGAGACGTCAGCTGCTAGATTTAATTAAAAGGAATTTGGTAATCGAACCAATTGTTGCTCCGTCAGTGTATCTACTATTGCCGCTATCATACAGGGTGTCTCGGAAGTAAGGAGAAGTGTTTGAACTATCATAACTCAACAACCACTTAAGATAATTTCATGATATTTTAATTGTTATAGATTAACATTATACTTAGATATTACTATCTATGCAGCTAATTCGAGCCTTTCTTTGAGCGACAAAGTTACAGCAGTAAGTCACGGGGCTAGGACCGCAAGCCGTTCCATTAATATATCAACTAAACAAACATGATTTTGACCGCCGGGTGAATTTGCTGACGAATGGTTGAAGAAATTTGACGATTTTGAAGAACTGGCTGATCGAGTCATTTGGTCTGATGAAACATTATTCAATTCCAATGGTCAAGGAAATCGAAACAATCGCATTTACTGGTCCCACGAGAATTTTTATGAAACAATTTAACACTAGCCCCACTCACCTGGAATGACTATTTGGGGGAATTCACTATCGGTGTTTCAATGAAAATTTCTTTTTCGATGAAATGATTACAGATGACTAGTATTTGCGCATGCCGAAGAATTGTTTGTGGCCCCAATTTCACAGCTGGATGAGACAAACAACACCGTGCACCCGCTCATCATGCCAGATTGTTGTGAGAATGGTTGGATGTCAATTTTCAGTATAGCTGTATCAGTCGACTTGAACCTGTTGAGATTGAGAGGCCTACCCGTTCCCGTATTTGACACCTTAGACCTCTTTCTCTGGGATGTCCTGAAGAAGAAAATTTACGGAAAGCAGCCTAATACGTGGAACAACATACCTTAAGGTTGGTACCGAAATGCTTCAAACAGTTTGCCGATCAGTGCGATTTACTATTGGTGAAACAGCAGAGGTTGGAGTCTGACAGCTATTGCTGTAAAATGCCTTGTACTTTACTTATTTTGTAAGTTTATGTTAGAATTATCTGCGATAGAAATTTTGTTGCTATTTGATTTGTTTTATCAACTGTTTTCCTTACTTCTGGGACATCCCATATATACGGAGCACTATCTGGTTGGGCCATCTACAGCGAGCCGCTTCAACTAGATCAACAAGGTCACAACGGCCAGATGAATTTACTGAGCATGCGTTGCTTTCATATACCTGGATGTCATACGCAAAGGATCGAATATATATATTTGTGATTATCATATGGTCATCTTCAGCATGTGCTAAGTAATGGTATGGAATATGGCATCATTTTGTGGCAGGAGGATCAATGCTTTCGGGATAGGCAATAAGTTCCAATCTGTCAGTCAAGGAAAGATTGATTGAATACAAATAGAGTTTATTCCGCTTATTATTTCTCCACAACAAAAAAAGTTATTTAATAACTTTACAAAGTTTTGTCTGAAAAAATTGAGTTGCAACGTCTGTTATTTAAGAACATTACAAAGTTTTATAAATATCCATTGACTATTGATACAAGCGGATCGCGTTTCTTTGCTCAGTAAATTATTTTTTCCGTTGCAATACATGTTATTTAAGAAGTTACAAACATCTTTCTTCTTGTAAATTAATTTGTTCTCAGATACTGAATATCATAAAATAAATAATTATAAAGCATATTTGAATATAATTAGATGAATATATCAACATACATTAAATAAATAATTAAATAATAAATGAAACACCGCGCGGTCGCCCGTCGGCTGTATTACAATAAATAGTTTTGATGATGTACTAATTAATAGCGTCTAATCAGCAAGTATCACAGAGCACTTAAGCAAACCCGAATCTGCTCAGTAGTACCAAAAGTATATACTAAACATTTGTGGAAGTGTAGGAAACTCGGTTGTACTTAGGTACTGAATCTTATCCATCATTTGCCTCAAGATTTGTGCACCTAGGGCAGGATTTTGTCACAGAGCCAGTTCTGCTTCTTGACAAAAAGGCACAGCCACATCCGGCCTTCATAAATAAAATAAATAGCTAAGCTTTGCTAGTATATTTGTAAGAGCCGGGAGTGACTATGTCTCAGGGTTTGATAGCCGGGACGGACTACAGAAAAAATATTTATTACATTAGTTTAGCAGATCGTGTTACAGAGAAAAAATTTCGCTCTAGGCCCATAAAAGGCAAGATTAGTAGTAATTAATGCAAAACCGCATAAATTCAGGTAAAATAAATACGTAAAATATCGCTATTTTCAAAATTTTTGTTTAAGCGCTTTTTGCAAGCCAACCTAGTAACTAGGTGAAACCATCTTTTATGCATGAAAATTACGCTAACTTTAAACTGGAAGGATGTTTACGAATATATGACCGTAAATATCACCAATTTCCGTTGTTAAGCGATTTTCAATTGTGATTATATATTTCTGGTTTATTGAGCCAATTCTGGCTCTTGTGACAATTTATCAGCCTCGCTTCACTATTAGCTAAATATATTTGTAGGGTCTGGCTCGGCCCCAAAAAATGTCACACTGGCCGACCGCGGCTAGCCAAACATGGCTTTAGAACCGCGGTAGACTGTGATAAAATCCGGCCCTGCTGCACACATCTTAACGTAAATGATGCATTATCCGATTATGTGGTCGTTTTCGGCTTGTCCATCCAAAAATTCGAAGTGGATAGATACCACCGAGTTCTTGGAAGGGCTAGCAATCGACTAGCGGCTACCGGTGTCTTCGACTCCTGCTCGAATCTAATTGGATTCAAGCAGAACTAGCATTCACTGGTGTTTTCGACTGAATTGGCTATTAGCGACCTGATTGCTGTTACCCTCAGGAACCTATCTAAGGAGCGAAGTGTAGGTAAATTGAGGCTAAATATATACGAACAACGACTCCTAAACTGCGTAGTGGCAAGCGTACAAGATTCTCACCAAAGCGATTCAGGTGCAATCCGCGGTACAAGTTTTTTCACCAACGTATAACTCATACAATCATCCATGCGGGAAATATTTAAATAATCATGCGCTACACAAATACATTTATCTGCAACTACACATAAATTAGGTGCAAATAATTAAACCTCTGCTATATGATATTATCATACATATGCTACATGTAATTCCTTAAAGACTTATGTAATCATAGGATTTGTTACTTGTCATACTAATCGCGCTGCAATTCGTACAAGTTATGTGCGGTAAAGATATTTGTTCTGCACAAATATTACTTGTTATGTTAACATAGTCATGCACCAATGGACCGGTTTTGGTTTTTCCGATATCTCTATGATTTAGTGCACAGGAATGTTGGTAAGAACGGTTGCGAAATTTCATGTTTACTATTTAGGCAGAATTTTGCATCATTTTATGAAAGCGTGACCAGTTTTCCTTTAGTCAAAGCTTCATAGTACCATTTTGAAAACATAACCAAATCTCTGTTTTTGTTGAGACTGGTCTGTGGCATGGAGCCTTGCGCTTATATGCGGTTTATAAATGGATACCATGTTGTTCAAAATAGTAGATAACAGTAGCCTAATTAGACGTAATGAACCAAATTCAACAAATTCAAGCAACATTATGCGAATAACGGAAATTTTGTTCGTTTCACAAATTAGACAATCACTAATTAGCCCAATCCCTTCGTTCATACAAAAATGTTCGTTATGCTTTTCATCACTTATTTAATCACCAGATGCCGATTGTTCAACATTCATGGTGTCATCCAGATGCCTCGGCGAGTGAATAGCGTTTCGCCATTGCAATACTTAGAAAATCAGATTTTTGGTGACTAGGATTATTGTAGCGTTTCAGGAACTTATCAGATATGTAATAACAGTACTGTAAGTGAATCATAATTGCTCCACGAATTAATTATAATATTACACTAAACTCTTTAAAATAGCATACTACTCCACTGGACCCCACCTCAGTAGTTGCAAAGTGATTAATTTAATTGCCAATGATCACCAAAATATTGCCACCTTTAGACTACTGAGTTGGGGTCCAGTGGACCGGAGAGCCCCTAGCTCCGAACAAAATGGCACAGTGTCAACCAAACTCTGTGTGTTTCAAAATCTTGTGAAAAAAGAAATTCTCACTAAGCTTGGGCGAAATCTGCTACGTCATTCAGATTTCCCGCGCAAAAAACTACCTCACCGATCCACTGAACCCCCCTAAGGAGTCGAAGGGTTAATACACAAATTATTATAACACAGTTGATCATTAATGTTCATGGGAAGAAGGAAACTATCCTTCCCGAGGCTCATTTTTATGTTTCTCGAGATTCACCAACATTTTCCAGCTGTCCAAGTTCCCTTTCGTGTTCGACATTTTCCCGTGTACCGAGTTTTTGTTTCCCATCCTTCCTCGCATTTCCTCGTTTCAAGAGTTCCTGCTTGCCGTCTCCCAACCTTTTCTGGTATAAAAGCTAGAATAAATTTTTATAGTGAGAATTATTTCCCATTTCGCACATTTTCCGGTTCTCACATTTTCCGTTTCCCAACATTTTCGTAAGGTACATTTTTCTGCTTTTTCGAGTTTACCGTTTCGCATGATTTTCTAGTTTTCTAAGTTTTCCGTGTCCCAAGCCCCACGTTTACAGTTTTCCAAGATTCGCGACTTTAAGGTTTCACGTTTCTTGAATCTCGAGTTTTCCAAGCTTCCCATCACCAAATATTTTCCTGTTTCCTAACATTTGGTTGTCTTTCTTGTTTTCCTATATTACATGTTTTTAGTGTTCCCCAACAATTTCCTGTTGTCCCAGCTTTCTGAGTTTATCGTTTTACAAATTTTCTTGTTTGTAAAGTTTTGCGAGTTTCCCGATTACACCTTTTTCCAGTTGCCCGAGTTTCCGTTTCCCAAAATTCTCTTGTTTTATAAGGTCATGTAATTCCGTTATTTTCCAATTTCTGCAATTTCCATGTTTACTTGAGATTGCCATTTTACGTGTTTAGTTTCCGAAATTTTCGTTTTGTGGAGCTTCCTGTTTGCAGCCCTTACCAGTTACCCAGGTTTCCCGATTTCTACATTTTCCAGTTTCTCAAGTTCGCGTTTCCCAGCATTTTGCCTTTTCAACTATTCCTGTCTCTCTATTTTCACGTTTTGTCGAGCTTCCCAGCATTTTTCTATCGCGCCAGTTTCTCATTTGTATATTTTCCTGTTCCAGAGTTTTCCTTCTTTCAACGTTTGCTATTTTTCGAGTTTCTTTGTGCTAGACCTTTTCCATTTCCCAAGTTTCCGGAGTCTCTCGTTTTACAACATTTTCCAGTTTTTCAAGTTCACCGAGGCACGTCACTTTCCAGTGTTCCAATTTTCTAGTTTTTTATTTTTCCGTTGCCTAACATTTCTAGTTTCAGAGCTTTCGTTTTCTCCAATTTCACGTTTGTGAACACAATGCGGTGTTCACGTTGTAATGTACCCAACGTTTGAAACATATGTACACCACACAGTGTCTGGCACACTGTTGACAAAAGAATGTGTTAGACACCCCATGTTTTTTTATAAATTTTTTTATAAAGGTAGCTAGCTAGGTGCATTGCCATTTCTCGACGGTGTCTTGCAGTTTTAATGACGGTGCTGCATTATTTCATCAACGGTCATATGGCCTAGATACAAATATCAACAAAAAACTACACAGCACAGTTGACTAATAAACCGCATTAGCTACAGACCGTGTCCGTTACAATTAATTCGCGCCAAATTGGCAGCTAAAGGTGTGTATGACACTGTTGAGAAAAATGTAGTAGTTATAGGTGTGTCCTACACCCTCGGGAATTGATTTCAGCATGAGTGTCATACGAAAGGGTAATACATATAGGGCGGCAAAAATAACAAACAGCGGGGACATTATAACGTGAACGCCGCATAAAGAACGCTAATAATAATATGCAGTATAACAGTTTTCACACTTTTCAGATTTGATTAGGAATTTACGCACACAGTGCAATCAACCAATTGCAAAGTGTTAGATAATCGCACGGGCAAGCGACTTCTAGGACCATAATAAAATTTTTGATAAACAGAGAAGAATTAGCATTATAAAATACGATGCATAGAATATATGGATTACCAAACTGGGTTTACACACTGGAGGCGATATAACAAAATGTTAGGTATGTTTTACAATGAACTCTGCTGAAAGTCAGTAAATGGACCTGGCGTGCAATAAGCAGAAAATGGAAGATTGCCAAACGAGATAATTGAATCATATCGTGAGAACAGTGCCACAAAACACTGTTGATATGGCGTGGTGGTGGAACCGATTAAGCATTCTGAGAATCTCTACTATCCGAAATACATTAATTCCGTAACTAAACTAAACAACTTTTTCCATAAAAGTGAAGGTACCTTCCTCATATATCCGCTGAAAGCAAACCTATTTTAAATGGACCGAATGTTCGGTGCAACAAATCAAAAATTACATTGCTATTTGCAGTCGTTCTAATCAAAATGCTTAGGCCGTGTTCATATTGCGTCCGATCTGAACCGATGCGATAGATCTGAATCGTGTTCACTTTCATTCGATTTGATCCGGTCAAACACGACTAAACTCAGTACCTAACGTATGCGTGTGTACGAAATGTATTTATTTTTCTCACTATTTTATCCCGTTCAGTCAGAAAAATGTGAATGCCGTGTCGGACCGGATAAGATGGGATTTGGATTGGATCGGACCAAACCCAGTGTGTAGACTCTATATAAAACATTCACCTGAGTCGGATCGGATCGGATCCGATCGGACAAAATGTTGACACGCCCTTAGATAAATAATTCGCCATACGAATTTGCTAACGAGGAACCCGAGCTAAATCAAGCGATACGTGACTGACAAGAGCTAAGTAAAAAAACTTTATGGCAAGATCATGTATCGTCGGCGTCATTCTGCCATACTGAAAGATATACTAAGATGGTATAAATCTATTAATGCTCTACTGAATAATCTTACACCGGAAACATATATCTAACAATGCTTCCAGCTCATCGAGTAACTACCGAACGGTTGAGCTCGAAGTTTTATGCAGCTCAGAAATTTATTGAGATTTAAAACGTGATCTTCCTCGTATGATGGCTCTCGTGGCCCGTACGGTAGTACAGGCATCAAAATATACGATGAATTGGAACGCTAAATGACAATTGGCGAAAATTTAAAGCCCATGAAAGGTTGCCATTCAAAGCTGGAGCTTCATAGGAGGCGATCGTTGAATGCCAATTCCAAGCAAAGATTCACAAACGGCTTGATGTTGTACCGAGTATGCAGTAGGGTTGATTTCCAAAACACTGACCTTCAAACTTGTAAAATCAAAGGATGTTGCATACCGATGATGTAAAATAAAACTCAATCATGGGAAGATTTTTCCATTGGTACAGACCGGTATCTGCAAGGAGGTACATCAAGTGTTCCGAAAACAAATCCTAAAAACTCAATGTTAGTACATGGCAATAGCTGAGTTTTCTTAGCATTAACGACTAATCCAGACTAAAAGACATGTAACGCAATGGTTATCTTTCGCGAAGCGGACTTGTGAGATGGCACAAAATAACGTAGTCTCCCAATAACCAGACGCAATGAATCCCATGTGTATGCCATCACAATACGCAAACCGCACATTATTAAACATAAGTGGCAACCTCTATATATCAAAAGGTAGAAAGAATGATGCCACAAGAAGATAACAAGCACCCAAATAGCACTGAGATTTTGTGCAAAAATCAACATGATATCCTGATTTTCATTTTAAATTTACTATAAACTAACCCTGGTGGAGATACGAAACAGTTTCTGACGCTCCCGAAAAGAAAAAGGAAGTCTGCAATAAAATAGTTAAGCGCAAAACAGTGAACAATTAGCCGTTTTGATTTCTATTTTGAACGACAGAAAAGCGGTTAATGCAATCAAGTGTTTACTTTGAACGAACTTTGCGATTGATGATATGTTCGAACAACGTAATCATTTAGTTTACAGCAAATTTTCAAATGTAAAGCAAACTGATCGGTAAGAAAATGAATTTGTTGAACAGGACTAACTATTGACAAAATGTATCTGCTTACCAAATCAGACTGTTATCAGACACCGTACTCGTAATAATTTGTACAAATTTAAAGCTGATTTCATGTCGTTTGTTTTTAAAGTATTTAAAAAATAATTTTCTCGATTATGTTTCAACAAGCGCATTCTATTTTGATAAAATTTTGCTCAATAATAGTGTAGCAGCTTATAAGATAGATGCTGCGCTAGGACCTTTGGTTTTAGCGCCATTGCTTCAATGATTTGCTAGCCAGGTCAAGTCATGACTAATATTCAGATCAAAAGAAATGGATATGTAATAAACTTAATAAATATAAATTTATTTGTAGCTGAAATATGAACAAACCGCAGTATTTTTTGCAATTCACAGACAGCAGTAACATTTGGGCGTTTTGATTTGAAAACTATATTAACACCTATTTCATAGCAATATATATTGGAATGAATTCAGCAGTATCCGCTTATCGAAATATGGACATACATTGTAAAGCCATGAAATTCAATAGCACCAACAATTCCAAAAGCATATACCATTGCCAACTACCAAAGCAAACCCCTCCAGGTTTTGACGGCCCCGACCACATTTGAAGAACTTACGACGTACCTGCGTAGTTAGGATAAGGTTAAGAAAATATCGAACATATAATATTTACCTTATAAGTACACCCACAGCCAAAATTTAAACCGAATATCGCCGGTCATCCTCAAACGATAACAACATTAATACGTACACGATTTGGACACAAAATTGATAGTTTTTGCTCTCTTATTCAGTTGCTAAAAAGGTTATCGGATTGATGTCATGTCTGCAATTGCAGTAGCACAGGCATCTTGTACTGTGAAAAATTTCTAACGTCACTTACCTGTTACCATGTTATTCGCAGAAACACCAGTATTCGACGTGATGCTGATTTAAAAGTGGACTTTGTTTTATCCCAGCTATTGGAAAACATACTTATTCTGTATGGCTTCTACGTTTCCGCCTTGGAGTTCAGTAAAAAGAGGATTGTAAATACTTTAAATGAATTAATGTTTGGTATTATCTAGGGTCAACTCAACGGTAATAAGCATTTTTTTGTTGTCTTATGTTAAACTATATGAAAGCATTCCTGCTTAGGAATTTCTGGTTACTGCTTGTCATGGTTACAAACCTTTTTAATAAATAGGAAATTTCGCGTAAAAACGAACAATACATTTTCTACTGAGAAAATGGTACTTTCAGGCGTACC